>JASVEL010011546.1:0-99574 GCA_032618575.1 Nicotiana noctiflora | reverse complement strand
CCGCATCTCCTGCTCAACCTCCCAAGTAGCCTCCTTCACGGGCCGACCTCTCCACAGAACCTTAACTGATGCAATCTCCTTCGACCTCAATTTCCTTACCTGGCAACCCAAAATAGCAATAGGCTCCACATCATAGGATAGATCACCATCAAGCTGAATGGTACTGAAGTCTAATACATGAGACGGATCTCCGATGTACTTCCGGAGCATAGACACATGGAATACGGGATGAACGCTGGATAAGCTGGGTGGTAAGGCCAACTCATATGCCACCTCTCCTACTCTCCTGAGTATCTCAAAAGGACCAATATACCTGGGACTCAACTACCTTTCTTCCCAAACCTCATGACACCCTTCATGGGTGAAACCTTCAGCAACACCCTATCACCAACCATGAAAGACAACTCTCGAACTCTACGGTCCGCATAACTCTTCTGGCGAGACTGTGCTGTACGAAGCCTCTCCTGGATCAACTTTGCTCTATCCAGAGCATCCTGAACTAACTCAGTCCCTATCAATCTATCCTCACCAGGCTCAAACCATCCGACGGGAGATCTACACTGTCTGCCATACAATGCCTCGTACGGGGCCATCTGAATACTCGACTGGTAACTATTGTTGTAGGCAAACTTAGTAAGTGGCAAGAACTCATCCCACGAACCACCAAAGTCAATCACACACGCCCGCAACATATCCTCCAGGATCTGAATAGTGCGCTCCGACTGCCCGTCTGTCTGGGGGTGAAATGCGGTGCTCAACTCAACCCGCGTACCTATCTCTCGCTGAAATGCTCTCCAAAACTGAGAAGTGAACTGAGTACCCCTGTTGGATATGATAGACACTGGAACTCCATGCAACCGGACAATCTCCCGAATAAAGATCGCTGCCAACCGCTCCGATGAGAAAGTAGTACTAACTGGGATGAATTGTGCGGACTTAGTCAGCCGATCAACAATCACCCATACAGAATAAAACTTCCTTGCTGTCCGAGGGAGTCCAGTAACAAAATCCATGGTGATCCTCACCCATTTCCACTCGGGAATGACCATACGCTGGAGAACACCGCCCAGTCTCTGATGCTCATACTTGACCTGCTGGCAATTAAGGCACTTAGCTACACGCCTAACAATATCCATCTTCATTCTCCTCCACCAGTAGTGCTGTCTCAAGTCTTGGTACATCTTCGCGGCACCTGGGTGAATAGAGTACCGCGAACTGTGTGCCTCCTCAAGTATCAACTCCCGCAAACCATCAATATTGGGCACGCATATACGGCCCCAAATCCTCAGAACACCATCACTGTCGATAGTCACATCTCTAACATCATTATGCCGCACTCTGTCCTTAAGGACAAGCAAATGTGGGTCATCATACTGTCGCTCCCTGATGCGATCATATAAGGAAGATCGAGAAACAACACAAGCCAACACTCGACTCGGCTCTGAAATATCCAACCTCACTAGCCGATTGGCTAGGGCCTGAACATCATAAGCAAATGGCCTCTCCCCAACTGGGATGAAAGCTAGGCTGCCCATGCTAACCGCCTTCCGACTCAAGGCATCGGCCACCACATCGGCCTTCCCCGGATGATACAAAATAGTGATGTCATAATCCTTAAGCAACTCCAACCACCTCCACTGTCTCAAATTAAGGTCCTTCTGTCTGAATAAGTGCTGAAGGCTTCGATGATCCGTGAACACCTCACATGAGACACCATACAGGTAATGTCTCCAAATCTTCAAAGCATGAACTATGGCTGCTAGCTCCAAATCATGAACAGGGTAGTTCTTCTCGTGGGCTTCAACTGACGAGAAGCATAAGCAATGACCCTACCCTCCTGGATCAACACACAACCAATGCCAACTCCTGAGGCATTACAATACACAGTATAAGGATCTGAAGCTGACGGTAGAATCAAAACTGGTGTTGTGGTCAGTGCTGTCTTGAGCTTCTGAAAGCTCTCCTC
The DNA here is from genome assembly GCA_032618575.1 of Nicotiana noctiflora. Lineage (NCBI taxonomy): Eukaryota > Viridiplantae > Streptophyta > Magnoliopsida > Solanales > Solanaceae > Nicotiana > Nicotiana noctiflora. The sequence goes on along the minus strand of JASVEL010011546.1, from coordinate 97,608 downwards.
GCACTCCTCGGACCATAAGAAAGGAACACCCTTCTGAGTCAATCTAGTCAAAGGTGAAGCAATGGAAGAGAATCCCTGAACAAATCGGCGATAATACCCTGCCAATCCCAGAAAGCTACGGATCTCAGTAACTGAGGTTGGTCTGGGCCAACTTTGCACTACCTCGACCTTCCACGGATCTACCTGAATTCTATCACGGGACACCACGTGCCCTAAGAATGCCACGGACTCAAGCCAGAACTCACATTTGGAGAACTTGGCATACAGCTTCTCCTCTCTCAACCTTCGCAACACAATACTCAAGTGCCGAGCATGCTCCTCCTGGCTACGAGAGTAGACTAGTATGTCATCAATGAATACGATCATAAATGAATCAAGATAGGGCCTGAACACACTGTTCATCAGATGCATAAATGCTGCTGGGGCGTTGGTCAGCCCAAAAGACATCACAAGGAACTCATAGTGACCATATCCGGTCCTGAATGCAGTCTTCATAATGTCGGACTCTCTAATCTTCAGCCGATGGTAGCTTGAACGAAGATCAATCTTCGAGCACACCCTAGCTCCCTGGAGCCGATCAAATAAATCATCAATACGAGGCAGAGGATACTTATTCTTCACTCTTACTTTGTTTAAGCTGCCTGTAGTCAATATACATCCTCATGGATCCATCCTTCTTCTTAACAAACAGACCGGGTGCACCCCACGTCGACATACTCTAGCCGAATGAACCCCTTATCTAGAGTTCCTGGAGTCGCTCCTTCAATTCCTTCAACTCGCCGGTGCCATCCGATACGGAGGAATAGAAATAGACCGAGTGCCCGGCACCAAATCGATCCCAAAATCAATATCCCCGTCCGGCGGCATGCCCGGCAGGTCCGAGGGAAACACATTAGGAAAGTCTCGCACAATGGGAACAGAATCAATACTTGGGAGTCCGGGCCTCGACCTCCCGCACAAATGCTAAATAAGAGAGACATCCCTTCCCAACCATTCGTTAGGCCTTGAGGAAAGATATTACCCTGCTAGGTACATACTCAGCCGTGCCTCGCCACTCGATCCTCTGAATGCCCGGCATAGCCAAGGTGACTGTCTTAGCATGACAGTCCAGAATAGCATGATATGGAGATAGCCAGTCCATGCCCAATATAACATCAAAATTGATCATGCTGAGAAGCAACAGGTCTACTCGGGTCTCCAAACCCTCAATAGTGACCAAACAGGACCGGTATACATGGTCCACAAAAATAGTATCCCCTGCCGGGGTAGATACATGCACTGGCAGCACAAGACACCCTCGGGTCGTGCCCAAATGAGGAGCAAAATAAGTAGACACATAAGAATAAGTAGAACTAGGATCGAACAATACTGAGGCATCTCTGTGGCAAACTGAAATAATACCTATAATGACAGCATCAGAAGCAACGGCCTCAGATCGTCCCTTAAGAGCATAGCATCTAGCGTGTCCGCCTAATCGGCCTCCCCCTAGAGGGCGACCCCTAGCTGACTGACCCTCGCCCCTAGCTGACGGGGCGGGTGCTGCAGTAGAAGGGCCAGATGACGAGGGCTGCCCCCTCTGCTGATAAGACCTGGAAACAAGACGGGGACACTCTCTACGGTGGTGCCCAAACTCTCCGTACTCGTAGCAACTCCCCGGTGCTGGGGATTGAGACTGATAAGGACCCCTGGCACTGGAGTGTCCAGCTGATGGAGTAGGCCGAGAAGAACCCTGAGCAGATGAGGCCTGTGAAGAACTCTGAGCTGGCATGGCGCTGAGAGATGGCTGACTCTGGTGCGAACCCTGATAACCATGGCTAGAAGACGACTTACGGTGATCTAATCGGCCCAACTGCGAAGATCTGAAAAGGCGACCTCGGCTCTACTGACTCTGGCCTCTGGTCTAAGTGCCACTAGAACTAGCTGAACCTCGAGGCCTCTTGGCCTCCCTCTCATCCCGCTCTCTGCGACGATCTGTCTCTATGTCGCGAGCGATACCCATAGCATCCTCAAAAGTACGGCTCAAAACCCTCTCTCGGGTCATTAGAATACGGATGGGATAAATGAGGACGTCCACAAAGCGCCCAATCCTATCTCTGTCGGTAGGAACTAACCATGGTGCATATCTAGACAAATCTGTAAATCTGATCTCATACTCTGACACTGACATGTCCCCCTGGCGGAGACCCTCAAACTGCATACGCATCTCCTCTCTCTGAGATCGAGGCACCCACTTCTCCAAGAACATAGTGGAGAACTCTGCCCATGATAGTGGTGCCGCCCCTGCTGACCTGCGGTGCTCATAAACCTCCCACCAAGCGAAGGCTGGCCCCTGAAACTGAAAGGTAGTGAAGGATGCACCACTAGACTCCAAGATCCCTGCCGTACGGAGCATCCGACGGCACTTGTCCAGAAAACCTTGGGCGTCCTCGCCTAGAGCACCAGTGAACACTGGAGGAGATAACCTGGTGAACCTCTCGAGATGACGATGCTCATCGTCTGTTATAGCTGGGACCCTGTCCCCATGAACCTGATCTGCTGGCTGAACTGGAACCACAGGCTGAACTGGAGGAGCCTCTGGTGTCTGCAGGTCCTGCACTTCTGGCTCTGGAGTGCATGCTGCGGGGGTCTGATGACCACCCCCGGTCCCTGATGCAGCTGTTGCGGTAGTAACTGAAACTGCCTGTGCCAGGCTAGTGCAAACTGCTAGTATCTGAGCTAGGGTCTCCTGTAGACCCCGAATGACAATGGGCACAACTAGTGCCTGAACTGGCGCTACTGGAGCCTCAGCAACTCTGGGGGCTGTGGGTCAGCTGGCACTGCCTCAGCTGCCCTAACCCCGCCACGACCACGGCCGCGTCCTCGGCCTCTAGCAGGTGGTAGTGGTGGTCGCCCTCCACGTCCGGATGATCGAGTTCTCTCCATCTGCGAGAGAATAGAATGTCAAAGTTCAGTTCAAGTCAAAAGTAATCGCACGACAATAATTCCAAGAATTGAAACTTTTCCTAAAAAGGTTTGCAGCCTCCCGAGGATAAGTAAAGGCGTCCCCGTACCGATCCACGAGACTCTACCAACCGGCTCATGACTCGCGAGACCTGTTAACCTAGGCTCTGATACCAACTTGTCACGACCCAAACCCTGGTCGTGATGGCGCCCAACACAATGCTAGGCAAGCCCGACCATATTATCCCTTAAACCAGCCAGTTATTAATCAAATTGAACTTAAACAGTAAATGATCATATCAGGTGATAAGCGAAATGTAAAACATACAAAATACGGTCCCAACCATTATCGTGGTGTCACGAGACTGAGCCTCTATAGAAATACATCGTAATACAACCAAGTCTAGGAAAATAGGAAATCAACAAGATGATAAAGAAGGAGAAAACAGGCTCTGCGGACGCTGGCAGCTACCTCGTAGTCTCCGCAAGAAGTAGATGTGTGCAGCCAGCAACAACAACTCAACCGCTCTCGGGTACCTGTGAATTTGCACAAAAAGTGCAGGGGAGTGGGGTGAGTATATTTCAACTCAGTGAGTAACAATAATAAATAATAACTAAAAGTAAGAACTCGTGTGCTATCACTTAGCAGTTCTAAGGCAACCCTCACAGGTACGTCATCACTATGGTAGTACTCTAATCTCCAATCCACATTTATCTCTACTAGATCCAAACTGATCCAACCCTCACTCGTACCCCTACGGTGTACGGCCATCTCAATATATAAAGACACATACCTATGTCTATAATGTATAAGTATTTAAGTAGGTAGTAGAATATGAATAAGTTTAATGCTGCGGCGTGCAGCCTGCTCCAATACATATACCGTTGCGGCGCGCAGCCCGCTCCATTTAACGTCAACGACGCTCATTGGGGGTGTATACAGACTTCGGAGGGGCTCCCTAGGCCCAAGCACTATGATACTGCGGCGTGCAGCCCGATCCACACATGTGTTACTGTGGCGTGCAGTCCGATCCAATATATATACTGTATATATATTTATACTGCTGCGGCGTGCAGCCCGATCCCATAATATACACCGATCCCATATATATACTGTATATATATCTTATCTCAACATAGCACTATGAAGTGCTAGTACGGGGTTTCAAACCCTCAGTACATTGTTTACTACTACCACTCACCTTGAACCGGTAGAAGCTTCAATCCGCCTTGCGCTTGCCTCGTAAATCAATCTCCTCGGATGCCAAATCTGCTCAAAATCATAGAGAACACATCAATATATGCTAATTTCACGCAATTAATTCGAAATAACCCAAATTATATCAAAACCCACAAGTTATCAAAACCCGACTTTTGGTGCGCTTCCCGAAAAATTATAAAAGTTACATATTCAGAACCCTCGCCTCAATACGAGTCTAGGCATATCAAATTTACCAAATTCGGACTCCATTTGCCCGCTCAATTCGGTATTTTTCTACAATTTAGGCCTAGGGCTCAAACCCACATTTAATCCTCCATTTTCATAGAAATAATCCAGGATTTCATGATAAAAGCGTGTAATTAAACCACGAAACTTACCTCCGACAATATCCCGATGATCTCCCAGCTATTTCCCGTCGCTTTCTCACTCTAGAGCTTAACAATGGAGGGATTTGCAAATGAACCCGTATGTGAAATATTTCTGGTTTTAATTCACTGCCTGGGTCGATTGCTCTACGCGTTCGCATTCCCTGCCACGCGTTCGGCATGCCCAGCCCGGATTAACCTTCGCGAACGCGACCTCCCCCAATGCGTTCGCGATGCACTAGCTCCCAGGTGCCTATTTTTCCTTCTACGCGTTCGCGATATCCCTCACGCGGATGCGGTGCACACCCTGACAAACCTACGCGAACGCGTTCCAGCTCCACGTGAACGCGAAGCCTCCGATCCTGAACCTACACGTTCGCGTCCAGACAATCGCGAACGTGATGCATACCCTTGTTGACCTTCGCGGACGCGTGCCCTTCATCGCGAACGCGATGAAGGATTTCCTTCTGCAGACACAGCAGCAATTCAACTGCTGTCTTAGGCCAAAAATGGTCCGTTTGGACCCCCAAATTCATCCCGAGGCCCCGGGGACCCCAACAAAAATCACCAACATACTCCATAACATGATTGAAACTTGTTCCAATCATAAAAACATCATCCTAAACATCAAAATCACTAATCACACACGGATTCAAGCCTAAGTTTCTTCAAAACTTCCGAAACCGACATTCGATCAAAAACCCGACCAAACGACCTCCGAATGACTTGAAATTTTGCAGGCACATCCAAAATCACCTAATGGAGCTACTGCAATTGTTGGAATTCCATTCCGACTCCCGGATCAAAATCTCACCTACCATTCGGATTTCGCCAAAATTCAACCTTAGCCAATTCAAGCCTATTTCTACACCGGACCTCCAAATTCAATTCTGATTGTTCCCCTAAGTCACAAATCACTTCCCGGATCTAACCGAATCATCAGAATCCGAATTCCGAGCTCTCTGACTAAATAGTCAATTCCAGTTTGACTTTCCTTATTCAAGTTTCCTTCAAAAAGGCTATATGCCTCATTTTCAATCCAATTCACTCCTAACTTCCCCGATAGACTCCCACACTAAAATAAAAGCACGAAACATGTAATTTCAACATAACAGAGTGGTAATTCCCGTGACGACGGGCCGAGTCGTCACATTCTCCCCCTCTTAAGCAGCAGGTTCAAGTCTGAGGGGACCTCAATGATGCGCGACCTCCCCTCCGCACGAACGGTCACTTTTGTTAAGCTGTCTTGAAACATGCGGATGTCCTCAGGATCTAAGTCCGACTCGACCCAGACCCTTCTCTCACGGCCTCTCCTTCTCCTTCTCTTTCTCCTCCTCCTCCTGTCGCAGCCGCCAACGGGAGGCTCGGACTGCTAACTTCAATGACTACAGAAGATCTTCCACCCGTCTCAACTATGGGAGTCACCGATCAAGCTGTTAGAAGTGCAAAATCTATGCGGCCCAAACCGGCTGGAACGACCTCCACTAACGGCTCCTATTTTCAAGCTACAAGCTCCCATTCCTCCATAGCTCCTTGGGTAATTTTCCTAACATCATTTCTTCATTATTTCTTCATCAAATCATAGTTAATCCTAGCCTAATTCATGAATTCAAGATAGAAATTGGGGGTTTTGGGTAGAACTAGGGCTTGTGGGATTTTAGGTGTTTCAACCTCAATTTGAGGTCGGATTGTAAAACAAATCATATATTCTAACTCGTGGGGTCATGGGTGATTGGAATTTGGTCTGAGCCTCGAGTTTGGACCATGTGGTCCCGGTGTCGAATTTTGCTATTTTTGGAATAATGAAGGGAATTTCATTTTTGGGCTATGGGATTGTATTATTGAGCCCTAATTGATGTTATTGAATTGGAAATGACTAGATACCATTGTTTCGGAGTCGAATTCTAGAGGAAAGGCGGTGCTAGTGGATTGATTGCTATTTTCGGACCGAGGTAAGTGTTTGATCTAATCCTGGCTTGAGGGAATAGGACTAGAGTATTATTGCTTGCTATTTGCTTAATGATCGAGTGCTGTGTATAGGCATGGTGATGAGTATCTATACACTGGCTCTAACATGACCGTGAGTCTTACTTGTACTTGCTTTGGGGTATATTTTGAGAATCATTCCTAGTAAATGAAGAATTCAACATGATGAGTTGGTTGATGAATTATTTATGAAACATGAGGTTTCTTAGAGCTTTGGCTCAAATGGTAGTGACTTTTATGAAGTCAAAAGAGGAACTCCTTGAGAGAGGCTATATGAATCATTTATTATGATTATTGGGATCGTGCGACACCACGTCTACTTATATTATATTTATTGGGATCGTGTGGCACAACATCCACGTATATCATATTTATTGAGATCGTGCGGCACACCGTCCACTTATACTATATTTATTAGGATCGTGTGGCACGCCGTCCACCTATATTATGATTATTGGGATCATGTGGCACGCCGTCCACTTATATTATATTTATTGGGATCGTGTGGCATGCCGTCCACCTATACTATATTTATTGGGATCGTGTGGTGCACCGTCCACTTATGAAAGTAAAGAATAAGATTTGGTTTAATGATGTCACAGATGACATGTTCTCGTTGTTCAATATTTTTCCGAGCATGTTCCCTTTTCAGTTATATATCTTCATATATATTCCTGTTGTTCTTTCTGTTGTCATTGTATCTTTATATATACATGCACATGTTGATTTTAGTAAGTCCTGTCTAGCCTCGTCACTACTTCGCCGGGGTTAGGCCAGGCACTTACCAGCACATGGGGTCGGTTGTGCTGATGCTACACTTTCTGTGCTTTTTGCACAGGTCACAGCGTTGGAACAACTTTCGGACAGCAGCAGCAGTAAGATATTGTTGGGAGTTGTCTTCAGTTTCAGGGGCTCTCGAGGTAGCCTAGCCGGCGTTCGCAGGCCGAAGTCCCTATCCCTTATTTCAGTTTGTTTTATTGTTTCAAAATAGACATATGTATTTTCTTTCATTCGGACTTGGTTGTAGTATTCTATAACAGTCTGTGAGATAGCAACATCAGATTTTGGGTAGTGTTATGTTCAATATTTTCTTTCTGCATTTGATTTTCTTCTTTACTGGATTTAAAGTTTTTCTAAAAAGTTTAATTATATGAGTATATTCTGTTATTAAGGATTGGCTGGCCTAGCTTTGATAGTAGGCGCCATCACGACTCCCGATGATGGAAAATCGGGGTCGTGACAATGACAAGCACCACGAAGTACCCACTCGACCTCAATTGTCATTCCGCTAACCAGAGCAAACATAGAGCCCTGCCGATACGGGCGGAATGTACTATACGCCCTCAAAATTCTAAACACGTTGCTTACACCGTACTGGGGCACATTGCGTATAGACCATCTCACATTTCTGATGATAGTTACATACCGAAGCGAACCCAAGGATCAGAACGTAATCGAGTCCCGATCCCGCCCGAATCATACTAACGACATCATGCACCCTTATGATGAGGGGATACCCAATGACTTGATTGTATGCTAAAAGGATGTTGAAAAACTCTATGAAATTCGGACCGTCGCCATGAAAAGTTTGGCCTCGACCAGAGCGACGATCACCCATTCCTTATCTAAAGTCTTTTATATCGCTGTCGATAAAATCCGCTCATCAAGATCGAGCGAGGGACGACCTCGATAAGTGGAGGCACTAGCTGTATGGGTCGGAATCCGACCCTATAATAATCAACAAAGTTAATCACCTTTCTCGATTAATATAAGATTAATACTCGTAATTAACGACATTTAACGCCTGCTTGATACGATTAACAAGGCTACGGCCCACCTGCTACCTTGAAGATAAAATCTCAAAGTGGTCCCGGCCACTAACTGCCAGCTCATGCAGCTTACTACTGTAAAAACCAAAAAAGGAAGCCTAATAAAGGGTTCCTCTCTAAAAAACAGAGAGAGAGAGAGAGAGAGAGCATGAGATGAGAAAAATACAACCTCACAAACAAATACAATATGATTGTAAGGCTCTGAACCTCTTCAAGAAGAGGCAGACTACACCATTATCATGAATAAAGGTTGTCAACATTTCTCACCCTAATTGGGAATGCTTTTTATTATCTCTTTTACATGATTCTTGAATTATTACGACTTGCTATGATTGGCACTGTCACGACCCAAAAATCTCTCCGAAGGAGCCGTGATGGCACCTAGTCTTCAAACTAGGTAAGCCTAACATAAACCGAAATAACATTGATACTTATTAACTTCAACTGAAATTTCTCTAAACGATTTACAATTCCCAAAACCAGTTCTACAAGTCACAAGCCTTTCAAAGGGTAGTTATACAATATAATTACATCACTGTTCTGAAACAAAGGGAACAAATGGAAATCAGTACAATTGAAGGTGACTCTAAGGACTGCGAACTTTATAGCAGGTTTACCTTGAGTCTCCACCGCAACGAATAACTACCATCCATCAAATACCTGAATCTGTACCCAAAAATGTACATAAGTGTAGTATCAGCACAACCGGCCCCATGTGTTGGTAAGTGTCTAGCCTACGCCGGCAAAGTAGTGACGAGGCTAGGACCAGACACTCACATAAACCTGTGCAGTTTATAGCGTACAAAATAATAGGAAGCAAATAACAATAATGACAACAATGATTTACCAGAGATATAAATAGCTGGCAACAATGATCTACCAGAGATATAAATAGCTGGCAACAAGAACACCACAAATGTTTCTCAACAAATAATAAATACAAGTGCAATAAATTAATCGAGTCTTTCAAGGATAAATATCTCGCCTATAAATCCTCCAAGTAATAATCTCTAGAATAATATGCTTTCAATAAATATGTTTCGAATATATTTCCTTCAAATAAGTATCTTTCGAATATAATTCTTTTGAGTAAAGGTCACTTTGTGACGCCTCATTTCAAAATCATAATAATATAGGTCTCGACCACTTTCATATTTTTACGGCTTCTCGTGCCCATATTTATATCACAACCGCACGGACAACTCACGTGCAATTAAATAAAATTATAATATTTTCCCCGTCACCTTGTGCCAACATATTTCTATTTCACATTGCACATCAATATTCTCTTGTTGCTCATTTCACAGGGTCCATGACCCAATACAATTAAGAATATTCGACGAGCCTTATTTACTTAACATAAAGTATAGAACAACTTCCAACCCAATTAGAAAATCAACAAGAAAAGATGAAGTTATTTTTATTAATCCTTCGATAAAGAAAATACCCTTTTCAATTAAAGTATAATTATTGAAGCTTGAAGTATTGAACTATATATATATATATATATATATATATATATATATATATATATATATATATATATATATAATGCGGTGAAATAATGCAAACACTGTAGGTTCTAACACGAAGGGTCACAATAGTAAAGAATTCAAACATTTTAAACACTTGAATTGATAACTACAAATAAACACAGTAGTAGGAAGTGCACTGCATCACCATTATAAGGAACCAAAATCCAGCCACTAACAAGAATAAGGAAAACAAAGGCAGATTTCACTTATAGATCACATCTCGTTGTATGCGCAACCTGTTCCAATCTTATTTAACACCGTTGCGGTATGCAACCCGATCCCATTTCATTTCGTATCTTGTGGTAGGTGTACCACTCGCTCCCAATTCAATATAATCTTATTTATCAACATGTCACCGGCAACTATGGCCAATAACAGTACATAATAGGCTACCGGCTACTATGGCCAATACTAACAATCATATAAATTATGGTCGGCGTACCACACGATCCCATTTCTTAATATATAAGTGGTCGGCGTGCCACATGATCCCAATTCTTAATATATAAGTGGTCGGCGTGCCACACGATCCCATTTCTTAATATATAAGTGGTCGGCATGCCACACGATCCCATTTCTTAATATGTTACCGACAAGAAACCAAGAATAATTAATCAACAATATATATATATATATATATATATATATATATATTATCGGTATTAAACCAATAATCTTTAATCAACAACATATATATTACCGGTATGAAACCAATAATCTTTAATCAACAATATATATATTGCCGGTATGAAACCAATAATCTTTAATCAACAATATATATTACCGGTATGAAATCAATAATAATTAATCAACAATATGTATGTATTACTGGTGTGAAACCAATAATCTTTAAATTAACAATATATATATTACCGGTATGAAACCAATAACAAATAATCAATAATATATTCCCGGCAAAGAAGAACTAGCTATAACCAAACTTATGAATCTCTATTTAACACAATTGATATAATTACTCGGTCATAACAATTACTTGCTCAGCTTCAAATATCTTCAAACAAGTTCTCATAAGCATCAAACAACAACAACAACAACAACAACCCAGTATAATCCCACAAGTGGGGTCTGGGGAGGGTAATATGTACGCAGGACTTACCCCTACCCGGGGGGCAGAGAGGCTGTTTCTAGGAGACCCTCGGCTCAAGACATCAACAAAAGACGATAAATTAATACTATCAATAGACTCATACTAAAAATAACATAAAATAACAACATAACACAAAATAATAAAGTAGCAACAGTATAAGAAATATAAGAAATACGAAATAGATGAAAGGTATACTAATATCCAATAAATAACTCCATGTACTGATCAGTAACCTCCTACGATTACCTCCTAACTAGCTAATATCACTCTAGTGCGCTGTGGAATTATCCACAACTTCCCCCTAACCTACAACTTTAATGTTCGACTTCCACAATCCCCTATCAAGGGCCATGTCCTCAGTAATCCTAAGACGCGCTAAGTCCTGCCTTATTACCTCTCCCCCAATACTTTTTAGGTCTTCCTCTACCTCTTCTCATGCCCACCACAGCCAGTCGCTCACACCTTCTCACCGGTGCATCAGTGCTCCTCCTCCGAATGTGCCCGAACCATCTGAGTCTTGCTTCTCGCATCTAGTCCTCTATGGGGGCCACACCCACCTTCTCTCTAATATATTCATTTCTAATCTTATCCATCCTTGTATGCCCGCACATCCACCCCAACATCCTCATCTCTGCTTTTTAGGACTCATCATGCTCGACCCCCAACGTATAGATACTCGTCACCATGCCTATACATCGGACACAACACATAACAAGTAGCAATTATACTCAACTCCTATTCCCTTAAGCTAGGGTAGACCAAACACTTACCTCGCTTTGCAACCAATTCAAAATTCCAATAAGCCTTTGCCTCACAAATTCGTCCGAGCTTCAAATCTAGTCATAATAATTCAATATACTCAATATAAATCGTACGAATTAATTCCATATAAAATTACTAATATTCTGAAAATTCTAACAACTTCAATCTATTTAGAATCATACAAAAGTGCACCACAATTAGGAGGATATTCATGAGTTTACCTCTTTTGGGCATTTCATCAAATACTATATGTGCACATTTGACTACATCTCTTAACCATGGAATTATTTCATCCAACTACTACAATTTACCAACAATTCATCCCACCATTATTCTGTAACATCTTACACTCCATATATCACATGTATGATCAACCATTCACACCCAACCAATAAGATTCCATCAAATAATTAACTTTCAATCTCTACAGTGGGTATTCATTTAAATTAAGAATTTATGGCTTCCAATCACTATACCATAAGTTGTAGTACATGATTCATACTCATAATTTATAATAACTCCATATATACAAGTCTAAGGTGTAATATTACCTCTTGTAGACCAAATCTTGAAAGACAACTTTGGGGTGTTCTTTAGGTTTGGAAGAAATCCTATGAAATCCAACCAAAATCATGTTGTAACTAGTAATTGAGAAGAGAAATCACCATGAAAACACACTTAAAAGCTTACCTTAGGAGTGTAATTGGGTGCCTTGGTCGAATTGGGGGTGTTGGGAGAACCCTAAGCTTGAGAAATGACTCCATTTCTCTTATTTTCAGTCCTTAAGACACTTAAAATCCTCCAGACGTGCGAAACGCACAGTCTTCGCGCGTTTTGCTGAGTATACTGCCTCAGATGCGCGAAGTAAATTTCGTGCACTATTTCCCGCATGCGACACCTTACGAGTAAAATGATCATAACTTTCTGTATACACCTCCAAATGACGAACGGTTTGTTGCGTTGGAAACTAGACTAAAAGGGCTTTAATTTGATAAGTTGATCCTCACACAAATCCTTATATAACTGGAGATATGATTGTTTAAAGTGAGGTCTTGTGTACACTCATTTACAATTTCATCTATTATGAAATTTTTCCAACTTGGCTTAGACATAGGACTTTCCTTAGACCCCATATATCTTGTAGTACACCTCGTACACTTGCTATCATATCCAATTGGTATCTATTATTATAATAGACCTTTTTCACATAATAAATAATATAATTAGAACACGTCAACTTTCTTACTTCGTCAAAAAGCGTTGAATTGTCCTATGGACTTCCAAATCCAATTTCGGACACATGTCTAAGTCTGAAATCACCATACGAAGCTATTGACATCATTAAAACTTCAATTTGGGGTCGCTTGCTCAAAAGTCAACTCTCTGATCAACTCATTTTATATTTGAGCTTCACAAATAAGATTTTGATTTTTCTTTGAATTTAACTTTGAATCTTACAAAAACCAAACTTGACCATATATGATAGTCATAATGTGTATTACGAAGCTTCTCAAGGTCTTATGCCATTGAACGGAAATGCAAATTCTTAAACGAAAATTTGGGTCGTTACATGCACGTAATTTATGTATATTGTTTCGTATTCACAAAGTATTCGGTAACTTTTGAGTCAAACATAACTCTTCTCCCATTTTCTCCATGATATCATAACTTACTACCTCATTTTCTTCCAATTTAATTTGAGGAAGAATTTCTACACCTATAAATAAGAGTCTTTGTTCCATAATGTGGTATGTGAAAAATAATTGAGAGTGTTTCAATAAAATGAGGTTAAAGTTGTGGCAAAGAGAAAAGAGAGTTTTTACTTTTGTTGAAGGAAGGTGTTCATCTTGATGAAGCTTTGGACTCAACAACTTGTCCTGAGTTTGTTCGAGTCACAGAACGTTATCGGGTTGTTGTATCCCGGGGGAGACAAGTCAAGAAGATTACTGCTGGACTAGTGAAAACTTTGTTGCAGTGGGCTTGAATCTTCTTAAAGAGAGCGAGATATCCGCGCCTTACCCTTAAGATATTTTATTTTCTTCATTTTATTTTTCAACTGTAATTGTATTTTCACCAACAATAATAAATTAATACTAATTGAACAAAGTGATTTTGAAAAAAATTCTTAAGTATTTTCTGGGGTTAAACTCAAGTCAATTACTTACCATAGCATTATTAACTAATATCAACTCATGCTTTCGAATTAAAAAAGTATAAAAGGGTCCAAAATAATAGAGTTTAAGGCATTGACAGATTAAAACTTTCTCAATTATTTTTTATCAGCTGATCGAATAATAGAGGTTCTTATAGTTTTCTCTTTCTCCCAACAATCAAGAAAACATGAATGACAAGGGATTGATCACCCTAGAATCCAATCGATTGAAGTAGAATCACAGTTGCCAAAATGTCTGGTTTTGGAGGACCCTTTTTTGGCAATTTGTTCTTTTTTTTAATTCCTTTTTCATAGTAATAGTATAATATTTGATTGTTGAGTCATTGTGTGAGTTGTTTAGGAGCATAAGCCAAAAATCATTAATCTGTGTAGGTCATTGCAGGTACCAAATAAGGGAGCAAAATGCCCTCCCACCATACCTATTTGATGGGAAAACATATCCCATTTTATCTATTTTCTTGTTTTTTTTTTAAATTAAATTATGGGCCCCATGTTTGGTATCTTAATTTTCCTTTTTGGCAGAAAAAAAAAAGATAAAAAAAGAAGAAAGGCTGTGTTGAATCGAACCAGATCGAAATATTCAGGACAAGGCCGAAACATTGACTTACAAGGCTTAAATCGGCTAGGTTTATGAGGAAATGATCATTCTTCATTTTCATTCGCAATATGCAAGAAAAGATGGGTCTCAAATTTTATGTTAAGGAATACAAAGAGCCATTATAAGTATGTTAATTGTATGTTCAAACAATATGTAAACGAGAAATTCATCATCAAATATGAAATAAACTACCTATAGACACTTCTGACACTACTAAAAAATAGGAATTAGCGACAGATAAATTTTTGTAGCTAACAGAAAAATTTATCGTTAATCCTATTTAGTGACATATAAATTTTGTAGCTGACACTTGTTAATTGATCATTTTTTAATTTAATTTATCGACCAACGTTAGTCGGTTAATTTATCGACCAACGTTGGTCGGTAATTTTCGACCAACTTTGGAAGGTATATTAAAATGACAATCAAAATACTATCCAACCATATTTGGTCGGTAATTGGCCATAACTGACCAAAATTGGTCGGTATTTACCGAATCTTTAGTAGTGAATTAACAGACATGCATACTTTGAATCTATATACGTAATATACATAAATAAAAGTGGCAATAAGAAAGTGAGGTGGCACATCTCTTAAGCCAAGAAGCATATTTATCTTTTTTTTTTCCTCTTTTTGGGTTTTCATCATTTTTTCTATTTATTTAGTCTTATAAATTCAATCACCATAACTCACACCTCTTTACCCTCATAACCTATATTTTTTAATTATCTCAATAACTCTCCTTCCTTTCATATTCAAAACTTCTAAGTTTTTAATGTGTAATTTTATAATTAATTATTATATGTTCCTACATATGTACCTATATAAAGACTTCTATGTGTTGAAGAATTTGATTGACACTAACTTTATATTTTGCTTATAATGGTTTGAGCTATCTCTATGTCAAAGGTTGTAGTGGGAAAGAAAAATTACACTAAGATATGGTATAATTTCTATTCTTTGTTTTTTATTTAAGGTAAATGCACGAAGATATTCTATGCATGTGTGAATCTTAAGAAGAATGTTTAAGAAGAAGTGTCAAATAATGAGATGAAGATCGCAGTAAAGCATATTTCACAATTCTCATTATTGATCTTTAATTTTGTTATATTTGGATTGATGTTGTATAAGTTGAAGTAGTGATTTTTTTCAAATAATATATACATAGAGATTTTGATATCTGTTTTCTGTTGTCTATATTTATAGTCTACAATTGCAATAACTTTGAGTCATGATTTTATCCGATGTCGAAGTGAGATTTTAATTTGTTTTCCTTTTTCTATTATATATAGATTTATTTTATAAATATATTTTCCATTTGTTCATAATTCGTTTGCCTCTATTTTGTTTTTAATGAACTTTTTTGAATTAGCCATTAATCTATGACCCCTCAGAGTTATTAAAAGCTGACATATATAGGTCATATATGCTTACTCTTTACATTTCACGTAATACTATTGCTTGAATAGTATGTTAAAAAGATAACAATATATTTATATATTTGAGATCAACTAATTTTAATTTTTTTTAACCTTTGATAAGAAGTTTTTTTTTATAGTGGCACAAAATTATGACATACTTAAGATAAAAAATTTCAAATATATATATATATATATATATATATATATATATATAAAATCTATGACATTGAAAATTTGTTAATAACTTTAAGTTAACATACAATGTAATCTAATTAATTAAGAAATCACATGTAACAATAGGTTAGTATCGATCAAAAATTTAACAATATGAATGGGGCAAGCTTTCGGTGATTTAAAAATTACAAGACAACGAGTTATTAACTTTATGAAATAATATTTTTTTTATTTTTGTGATATACTATCGTTGATTGAAAACTTGGTGAAGTTCATAATCAAGTTGCAAACAATACTCATTATTCTAATGTTAGGATTTATATACAATTAGTTTTGATCCTTATTGTCACGACCCGGATTTCCCACCATCGGGGTCATGATGGCGCCTACTAAATGGAAGCTAGGCAAGCCAAATATTAATTACATCTCCATTAATTACCTATTTATTATTATGACTTATTATTAAAAACATATAAATTACAGCCGGAATAATCAAAATTAGCGGAAGACTTAGTCAAATATGATAAAGAAAACCCAAACATGATACACTACCCAAGACCGGTGTCACAATACTCACGAACTTCTAAGAATAATACACATAATTGTCTGAAAGAAAATACAAGTTGTTTATCTCGATTACATGAGATAACGGAATGAAAAGCATAGATAGAAGAGACAACGGGTCCTGCAGACGCCTGCAAGGCTACCTCGTAGTCTCAGTAGTATGACAATCCTGCTAGTGAACTACTGTTGCTGCTGCTGCGGCTTAAAACGTGGACCTGTGCAAAAATGCACAGAAGTGTAGTATCGGCATAACCGACCCCATGTGCTGGTAAGTGCCCGGCCTATCCTAGAGAAGTAGTGACAAGGCTAAGGCCAGTCACCCACTTAAACCTGTACAGTTACAATACATATATATGTATATACAAAATATTTATAAGGAAAGATTTTGCTCTGAGATAATAGTCAATAACTCGTGATATCCAGAATAATCTAATCAACAGAATAAATCTTACTTCCATGTCTCAATTCCTCTCTCATTTCATATATTGTGGTAGGCGTACCACCCGCTCCCAACTATCACAGTAATTATATCTTGTGGTAGGCGTACCACCCGCTCTCAAATATATCAATAGGCTACCGGCAACTATGGCCAATGCCAAGATTTAAATCACTTCGTGGTCGGCGTGCCACACGATCCCATTTCTTATTATATAAGTGGTCGGCGCGCCACATGATCCCAATTCATAAATATATAAGTGGTCGGCGCGCCACACGATCCCAATTCATAAATATATATATATATATATATATTACCGGCATTTAGCCAATAATCTCTATATCAACAATATTTATAATTACCGGTTTTAACCAATAATTGATAATAATTTCAATAATTTATCTTCATTACCGGTATAACACCAATAACTCTTAATCAACAATTTATTCATAACTAAATTCATATTCCTTCAAGCTAGGATAGAACAAACACTTACCTCGAAAGTTTACGAACGATTCAATCCGTAGCAATGCCTTTTCCTTTCGAATTTGACTCCAATCCAATCGTATCTATACACAATTGATTTAATATCATCAATACTACTCAACAAACTAATTCCTAAGACCGATTACAACTTTTACAACATTCTGCCCGGAATAGTAATTTTCGACCCCGGGCCCACATGGTCGGAACTCGGGGTTAGGACCAAAATTCGGTTACCCATCCCCCCACGAGTTCATGTATATGATTTGTTTCAAAATCGGACCTCAATTCGAGGTCCAATTTCCCAATTTACGAAAACCCTATATTTTAACAAAAACAAGAAATTCTACCATGAAAACCTTTGATTTCTATTGAAAAACAAGTTTAATGATGTTAGGAATTGAAAGAATTAAGTAAAAAGTGACTTACAATTGTTTTGATGAAGAAGGAATCCGTGAAGAATCGCAAATGGGTGTTTTTGTTTTGTAAAAAGTGAAGAAATGAACTGAAAATCGTGTTTTTACAAGTCTCTGTGTTCGCATTTGCGAACATGGGTTCGCAATTGCGAACCCCGACCAATTTCCGGAGTTTGAAAAATAAGCTAAGGCTGGGAAGTTCGCATTTGCGAACTTTTGTTCGCATTTGCGAACACTGGCAGGATAGGGGAATGTTCGCATTTGGGAAGTTCACATTTGCGAACTTTTGTTCGCATTTGCGAACACTGACAGAAAAAAGGGAGTGTTCGCATTTGCGAACACAGGCAGTATAGGGAACATTCGCATTTGCGAACTGTCGTTCGCATTTGCGAACATAGGCAGGCCCTGGGGACGTTCGCATTTGTGAACAATTGTTCGCATTTGCGAACAAGGCTGGGCATGAGGGGTTTCGCATTTGCAATCAGGGTTCGCATTTGCGAGCCCTGCCTTGATCAGTCCCCTTCGCAATTGCGAGAAATACTTCGCAATTGCGAAGCCAACAGCTGGGTGAAAAACCAGCAGTGCAACATTTCAGAATTTAATCCAACGGCCTATCAAATCTTTACCCGAGCCCCCGGCTCCAAACCAAACATGTACACAACCTCAAAAACACATTATGAACTTGTTCGTGCGATCACATCGCCAATATCACATCGTTTTCATCAAATCAAGCCTCAAATTCATGATTTTCATACTTTTGGTTTTCAAAACTTTCAAACTTGGAACTCAAGGTCCAAAACATCTCAAACGACATCCGAATGTCACCAAACTTTACGGAAATCACATATATAATATTTAAGACTTGTACCGGGCGTCGGAACCAAAATACGAGCCCGATACCAAGGTCAATTAATTCATTTCCTTTAACAATTACTTCAAAAACAATTTCATAGAAAAATTCATAACTTGGGCTCTAGGCCTCAGAATTCGACTCCGGACGCATGTCCAAGTCCCATATTTTCCTACGGACCTCTCGGGACCACCCAATCTCGGGTCCGGATCCGTTTACCAAAAATGTTGACCGAAGTCAACCATATCAATATTAATATCATTTTTATCCAAATTTCTCATAGAATTCATATTTTCTATCACAAAATCTTTCCGCTACATGCTCGGATTGTGCACGTAAATCGAGGCAACATAGAATAAGGTTTTCAAGGCCTTAGAAGCTCGAAATGATTAATAAAATAAGTGATGACCCTTTGGGTCGTCACAATCTCCACCTCTAAAACAACAGTTCGTCCTCAAACGGACAAAAGAAAGAAGTACCTGAGTCAGGAAACAAGTGTGGGTAACGGCTCCGCATATCAGACTCGGACTCCCAGGTCGATGCCTCAGGAGGCTGACCTCTCCACTGAACACGCACAGAAGGATAACTCTTCGACCTCAACTGTCGAACCCGCCGGTCTAGAATAGCCACCGGCTCCTCCTCGTAAGATAGATCATTGTCCAATTGGACAGTACTGAAGTCTAACACGTGTGTGGGATCTCCATGGTATCTTCGAAGCATAGATACGTGAAAAACTGGATGCACGGCTGATAAGCTAGGCGGCAAAGCTAATCTGTAAGCCACCTCTCCCACTCTGTCTAGAATCTCAAATGGACCTATATACCTAGGGCTGAGCTTGCCCTTCTTCCCGAACCTCATTACGCCCTTCATAGGCGACACTCGGAGCAATACTCGTTCACCAACCATGAAATCTACATCTCGAACCTTACGATCCGCATAAGTCTTCCGCTTGGACTGAGCTGAACGCAATCTCTCCTGAATAGTCTTGACCTTATTCAAGGCCTCCTGAACTAAGTCTGTACCCAACAACCGAGCCTCTCCCGGTTCAAACCATCCAACTGGTGATCGACATCGCCTACCATACAACGCCTCATACGGAGCCATCCGGATGCTAGATTGGTAACTGTTATTGTAGGCGAACTCTGCTAATGGTAGAAACTGGTCCCACGAGCCTCCGAAATCAATAACACAGGCTCGAAGCATGTCCTCTAGAATCTGTATAGTCCTCTCGGACTGGCCATCCGTCTGAGGATGAAATGCTGTACTCAACTGAACCTGGGTGCCTAACTCCTGCTGGACCGCTCTCCAGAACCGCGAGGTAAACTGCGTACCCCGATCAGAGATAATAGATACCGGCACTCCATGGAGACGAACAATCTCCCTAATGTAAACCTCCGCTAACCTCTCCGACGAGTAGGAGACGGATACTGGAATAAAGTGTGCTGACTTGGTCAGCCTATCAACAATGACCCAAATAGCATCAAATTTCCTCCGAGTCAAAGGAAGTCCAGTAACGAAGTCCATAGTGATCCGCTCCCATTCCCACTCGGGAATTTCAATCCTCTGGAATACACCACCAGGTCTCTGGTGCTCATATTTCACCTGCTGACAATTCAAACACCGAGCGACATACGCAACGATATCTTTCTTCATTCTGCGCCACCAATAGTGCTGCCGTAAGTCCTGGTACATCTTCGCGGCGCCTGGGTGAATAGAATACCGCGAACTGTGGGCCTCCGCTAAGATCAACTCTCGAATCCCTTCGACATTGGGCACACAAACTCGACCCTGCAATTTCAATACCCCATCATCATCTAGATTTACCTATGTGGCACCTCCCCGCTGTACTGTATCTCTCAACTCACACAAATGAGGATCATCAAATTGCCTCTCACGGATACGCTCTAATAAAGAAGAACGAGCGACCGTGCAGGCTAACACCCTGCTAGGCTCAGAAATGTCTAATCTCACGAACCGGTTAGCTAAGGCCCGGACATCTATAGCTAATGGTCTCTGACTGACCGGAATATATGCAAGACTACCCATGCTGGTAGACTTTCTACTCAATGCATCGGCCACCACATTGGCCTTACCCGGGTGATATAAAATAGTAACATCATAGTCTTTTAGCAACTCTAGCCACCTTCTCTGTCTCATATTCAACTCTTTCTGCTTAAACAAATACTGAAGACTCTTATGATCGGTGTATACTTCACATGCTACACCATACAAATAATGCCTCCAGATCTTCAATGCGTGAATAATCGCCGCCAATTCTAGATCATGCACCGGATAGTTCTTCTCATGAATCTTCAACTGCCTCGAAGCATAGGCAATAACCTTGCCATCCTGCATTAACACTGCACCAAGCCCAATACGGGAAGCATCACAATAAACAATATAAGGTCCCGTACCTGTGGGTAAAACCAATACCGGTGTTGTGGTCAAGGTTGTCTTGAGCTTTTGAAAGCTCGCCTCACATTCATCGGACCATTCAAATTGAACACCCTTCTGGGTCAATCTGGTCAGTGGGGTTGCAATAGACGAAAATCCTTCTACGAATCGGCGATAATAACCCGCTAACCCCAAGAAACTCCGAATATCCGTGGCTGATGTCGGTCTAGGCCAGTTCTTGACTGCCTCAATTTTCTTCGGATCAACCTGAATACCTGCTACCGCCACAATATGCCCTAGGAATGCAACTGAACTTAGCCAAAATTCACACTTTGAAAATTTTGCATATAGCCGGCTATCTCTCAGAGTCTGTAAGGCCACTCTGAGATGTTGCGCATGCTCCTCCTGACTGCGGGAATATATTAATATGTCATCAATGAAGACTATTACAAACAAGTCTAAATAAGGCCCGAACACCCGATTCATTAATTCCATAAAAGCTGCTGGAGCATTTGTCAACCCAAAAGACATGACCAGAAATTCATAATGTCCATACCAAGTGCGGAACGCTGTCTTAGGGACATCAGATGCCCTAATCTTCAGCTGATGATAGCCATATCTCAAATCTATCTTTGAAAATACCTTGGCACCCTGAAGCTGGTCAAATAAATCATCAATTCGCGGAAGTGGATATTTATTTTTGATAGTCACCTTGTTTAACTGTCGATAGTCAATGAACATTCTCATCGAACCATCTTTCTTCTTTACAAATAATACTGGTGCACCCCACGGCGAAACACTGGGTCTAATGAAACCCTTTTCAAGTAAATCCCGCAACTGTTCCTTCAATTCTTTTAACTCTGGCGGAGCCATACGGTATGGGGGAATGGAAATGGGCCGAGTGCCTGGAGCCAAATCAATGCAAAAATCAATGTCCCTATCGGGCGGCATACCTGGCAAGTCTGAAGGAAATACTTCAGGAAATTCGCGAACCACAGGCACAGAGTCAATAGAAGGAACCTCAGCACTAGAATCACGGACATAGGCCAAATAAGCCAAGCATCCCTTTCCAACCATACGCCGAGCCTTAACATAAGAAATAACATTACGACTAGTATGACCTGAAATTCCTTTCCACTCTATACGAGGCGAATTCGGCAGAGCTAAAGTCACAGTCTTGGCATGGCAATCTAAAATAGCATGATATGGAGATAGCCAGTCCATGCCTAGTCTAATATCAAAGTCCACCATATTTAGGAGTAATAAATCAGCACGGGTCTCGAGACCCTCAATTACTATAATACATGACCGATGAACTCGATCAACCACAATAGAATCGCCTACTAGTGTAGACACATGAACAGGAACACTCAGTGGATCACTGGGCTGAACCAAGTATGGTGCAAAATAGGAAGACACATACGAATATGTAGACCCGGGGTCAAATAATGCTGATGCCTTTCTATCACAAACCAAAATAATACCTGTAATGACGGCATCAGAAGACTCAGCCTCTGGTCTGGCGGGAAGTGCATAACATCGGGGCTGTGCCCCACCACCCTGAGCAGTATCTCTAGGACGATCAGCTGCTGGCTGGTCTCTACCTCTATCGGTCTAAGCTCCACCTCTATGACCTCTACCTCCACCTCTATGTCCTCTACCTCCGCCTCTAGCCGGCTGGGCAGGCTGTGAGGGAACTGGGGCCTGAATCATGGCACGAGAACCCTGCTGGTGAGATCTGTCAGAAGCTCGAGGGCAATACTTTGCAATGTGCCTAAGATCACCGCACGTAAAACAAGCCCTCGGCTGCTGAAAATAGCGAAGTGGTGGTGCACTGATAGGCTGCTGATCAGAGTAGCGTGGCCGAGAATTACGATCACCTGAAGCATCATGAGAAACCTGAAGAGCTGAGTGATAAGACTTAGGAGGATAGCCTCTATCATAAAAATCTCTATCTCCAGACGAGGTACCACTGAATCTACCCGAATTATGAGATCTCTTATCCGATCCATGTCTCGCTCCCCGTGACAGAGCCATCTCGATCCGGCGGGCTGTATTAGCCGCCTCCTGAAAAGTGATTTCAGTTCCTGCCCCCATAGCCATCTGTAGCCGAATTGGCTGATTCAAGCCATCAATAAATATTCTCACCCTTTCCCGATCTGTGCGAAGTATGACAATGGCATGACGAGCTAGGTCCACGAACCTAGTCTCGCACTATGTGATAGATATAAAACCCTGATGAAGACGCTCAAATTGCCTGCACAGTTGTAACGACCCGGCCCGTCGTTACGGGAATTCTCCAAGAATAATTCTGCAAACTGCTCCCAAGTCAAAGATGACGATCCCGCTGGCCTGGATAGACAATAATCTCTCCACCAAGTCTTGGCGGAACCATATAACCGAAAAGTAGCAAAGTCCACACCATTAGTCTCCACAATACCCATAGTACGGAGAACTTCGTGGCAGCTGTATAGAAAATCCTGTGGATCCTCTGAAGGAGTGCCACTGAATGTGGTAGTGAACAGCTTGGTAAACCTGTCCAATCTCCACAACGCGTCAGCAGACATGGCTGTACCATCATTAGACGGAGTCGCAATAATAGGTCGAGCTGCCTCAACTGGCTGAATCACAGGATCCTGAGCCTGGGGAATTACTGGCTCCGGAGTGCGCGTAGTAGGAGTCTGATTACCTCCTCCAGCCTGAGAAGTGGCTGGTGCTACCGGTAATAAACCTGCTCTGGTGATATGATCCATAAAACCTGCTATCCGGACCAAAGCATCCTGAAGATCCGGTGAAAACAAAGCTCCTCCCGGGACCTGAGCTGGGCCTACTGGAGCTGCTGGGGCTGGAACTTCCTCCTCGATATGAACCTGAGGTTCTGCCACTCGTGCTGCTGCTCGGGGCTGAGCTCTGCCCCTACCTTGTCCTCTAGGACGACCTCGACCTCGGCCTCTACCCCTAGCGGAAGCTGCCGCTGCTGGGACCTCGGGCTGCTGGTCAGTAGATGAGGATGCACGTGTCCTTACCATCTGCGGAAGAACAGAGTAGAAGTTCAATTAACATTTAAAAGATCAAGTCGCACGACCGGAAAGAATAAAGGGAATATTTTCCTAACTCCGTAGCCTCTGGAGGATAAATACAGACGTCTCCGTACCGATCCCTCAGACTCTACTAAGGTTGTTCGTGAGTTGTGAGACCTGTGCAACCTAGTGCTCTGATACCAACTTGTCACGACCCGGATTTCCCACCATCGGGGTCATGACGGCGCCTACTAAATGGAAGCTAGGCAAGCCAAATATTAATTACATCTCCATTAATTACCAATTTCTTATTATGACTTATTATTAAAAACATATAAATTACAGCGGAATAATCAAAATTAGCGGAAGACTTAGTCAAATATGATAAAGAAAACCCAAACATGATACACTACCCAAGACCGGTGTCACAATACTCACGAACTTCTAAGAATAATACACATAATTGTCTGAAAGAAAATACAAGCCGTTTATCTCGATTACATGAGATAACAGAATGAAAAGCATAGATAGAAGAGACAACGGGTCCTGCTGACGCCTGCAACGCTACCTCGTAATCTCACTAGTCGGAAAATCCACAAGTCGCTACTGCCGCTGCTGCTGTCCGTAACCTGTATCTGCGCAAAAAGAGCGCAGAGTGTAGTATCAGCACAACCGACCCCATGTGCTGGTAAGTGCCTGGCCTATCCCAGCGAACTAGTGACAAGGCTAAGGCCAGTCACCCACTTAAACCTGTACAGTTACAATACATATATATGTATATACAAAATATTTATAAGGAAAGACTTTGCTCTGAAATAATAGTCAATAACTCGTGATATCCAGAATAATCTAATCAACAGAATAAATCTTAGTTTCATGTCTCAATTCCTCTCTCATTTCATATCTCGTGGTAGGCGTACCACCCACTCCCAACTATCACAGTAATTATATCTTGTGGTAGGCGTACCACCCGCTCCCAAATATATCAATAGGCTACCGACAACTATGGCCAATGCCAAGATTTAAATCACTTCGTGGTCGGCGTGCCACACGATCCCATTTCTTATTATATAAGTGGTCGGCGCGCCACACGATCTCAATTCATAAATATATAAGTGGTCGGCGCACCACACGATCCCAATTCATAAATATATATATATATTACCGGTATTTAGCCAATAATCTCTATATCAACAATATTTATAATTACCGGTTTTAACCAATAATTGATAATAATTTCAACAATTTATCTTCATTACCGGTATAACACCAATAACTCTTAATCAACAATTTATTCATAACTAAATTCCTATTCCTTCAAGCTAGGATAGAACAAACACTTACCTCGAAAGTTTACGAACGATTCAATCCGTAGCAATGCCTTTTCCTTTCGAATTTGACTCCAATCCAATCGTATCTATGCACAATTGATTTAATATCATCAATACTACTCAACAAACTAATTCCTAAGACCAATTACAACTTTTACAACATTCTGCCCGGAATAGTAATTTTCGACCCCGGGCCCACATGGTCGGAACTCGGGGTTAGGACCAAAATTCGGTTACCCATCCCTCCACGAGTTCATGTATATGATTTGTTTCAAAATCGGACCTCAATTCGAGGTCCAATTTCCCAATTTACGAAAACCCTATATTTTAACAAAA
Organism: Nicotiana noctiflora; assembly: GCA_032618575.1. NCBI lineage: Eukaryota > Viridiplantae > Streptophyta > Magnoliopsida > Solanales > Solanaceae > Nicotiana > Nicotiana noctiflora. Next base: position 71,665 of record JASVEL010011546.1, on the reverse strand, counting down.
ACAAGAAATTCTACCATGAAAACCTTTGATTTCTATTGAAAAACATGTTTAATGATGTTAGGAATTGAAAGAATTAAGTAAAAAGTGACTTACAATTGTTTTGATGAAGAAGGAATCCGTGAAGAATCGCAAATGGGTGTTTTTGTTTTGTAAAAAGTGAAGAAATGAACTAAAAATCGTGTTTTACAGGTCTCTGTGTTCGCATTTGCGAACATCGCAATTGCGAACCCCGACCAATTTCTGTAGTTTGAAAAATAAGCTAAGGCTGGGAAGTTCGCATTTGCGAACTTTTGTTTGCATTTGCGAACACTGGCAGAAAAGGGGAGTGTTCGCATTTGCGAACTAATGTTCGCATTTGCGAACACAGGCAGTATAGGGCAGTGTTCGCATTTGCGAACAATGGTTCGCATTTGCGAACACAGGCAGTAAAGGGAATTGTTCGCATTTGCAAACTATAGTTCGCATTTGCGAACATAGGCAGGACAAGGGGATGTTCGCATTTGCGAACAATTGTTCGTATTTGCGAACAAGGCTGGGCTTGAGGGGCTTCGCATTTGCAATCAGGGTTCGCATTTGCGAGCCCTGCCTTGATCCGCCCCCTTCGCAATTGCGAGAAATGCTTCGCAATTGCGAAGCCAACAGCTGGGTGAAAAACCAGCAGCAGTGCAACATTTCAGAATTTAATCCAACGGCCTATCAAATCTTTACCCGAGCCCCCGGCTCCAAACCAAACATGTACACAACCTCAAAAACACATTATGAACTTGTTCGTGCGATCACATCGCCAATATCACATCGTTTTCATCAAATCAAGCCTCAAATTCATGATTTTCATACTTTTGGTTTTCAAAACTTTCAAACTTGGAACTCAAGGTCCAAAACATCTCAAACGACATCCGAATGTCACCAAACTTTACGGAAATCACATATATAATATTTAAGACTTGTACCGGGCGTCGGAACCAAAATACGAGCCCGATACCAAGGTCAATTAATTCATTTCCTTTAACAATTACATCAAAAACAATTTCATAGAAAAATTCATAACTTGGGCTCTAGGCCTCAGAATTCGACTCCGGACGCATGTCCAAGTCCCATATTTTCCTACGGACCTCTCGGGACCACCCAATCTCGGGTCCGGATCCGTTTACCAAAAATGTTGACCGAAGTCAACCATATCAATATTAATATCATTTTTATCCAAATTTCTCATAGAATTCATATTTTCTATCACAAAATCTTTCCGCTACATGCTCGGATCGTGCACGCAAATCGAGGCAACATAGAATGAGGTTTTCAAGGCCTCAGAAGCTCGAAATGATTAATAAAATAAGTGATGACCCTTTGGGTCGTCACACTTATCTTATTAAGTGGGTTATTTTGAGATATTTTTTATTAAAAAATTAATTGTTCATGTGAATGCTTGGAGAATTTTATTCTTTGAAGTGTAACATTATCTCTAATTTAATATTGCAGTTACTCAATTAAACATATCACATAAAATTATGCTTTAACTACCAATATAAATATATATATATATATATATATATATATATATATATATATATATATATATATATATATATATATATATATATATATATATATATATATATATATATATATATATATATATATTAATGGAGGGAATACAAAAGGTGACTTGGCACCTCTCTTTGGCCAATAATCATATTTATCTTTTTTCTCCTTTTTTTTACCTTTTCCCTTTCATTCTTTTCATTTAAATTGTTTAGTAATTGAAAATTGAACATTCTCTATCCTAATTATTACATCTCATTATATTTATTTTAATTACAAAAGAAAAAATTAACAGCTTAGTTTATTGGGTTCTTTCTCATTTTAATACTTTATTCTATCATTAATAAATTAACCAAATATCATGTTATTAGTTTTCTCAGAAGTCATGTTCTTCAAAGAATTGTGCAACGGTTGCAACAATCATGCTCATAACTGATGCAATTTCAACCGACACCAGTTTATAACATGTCATAATAATTATCTATATAATTATAATTATTGTAATTAAAGTAGTAAATCAACACATCACTCTTCCTATTCACAAATGATCTTTCACCCATATAATTGTGATAATTAAAGTGGTAAATCAACACCACTCTTCCTCTTTATAACTGATGATTCACCAAATTTTTCTTTATAAAGTTTACTGCAAAGAATATATGATATTCGACAAAGAAAAGAAAATTTATTTGAGTAATCTACAAGTTTGTTTCTTTTGTAGTAGAAATTCTGCATTACTGTTTTTTGTAATTCTTCTTATGTAAGTGCTGATTTGTATTTATTTTCTTCTTATAATTGATTCATTATTTGTAGGACGGAACGATATTCTTTTCTGTTTTGGCAATAGAATAAAAAATATTCTCAAACATGTTTTCCTTATAACTTTTTATTCTTTTATAAATATATATTGTGATAATGCTATTACCTTTTTTTTGAATTACAAGAAAAATTATAAACACACAGTTATGAGTATTGTGTTTCATTTACTTCGTTGAATTGGACTGCTTATGGTTTTTTTTTTTGTTTTTATTTTTATTTTGCAGGTGTGATATAGTATAATTGATCCGGAGCAAGCATTTTGAGAAAGTATTCTTTCCTCATAAAGTTTGATTTTCTAGGTATATTTGATAATTATCAGTTTTTAGGTATCATTTGTTAATTGTTAGTAGGCAAAAGAAATTATAGCTATTAGCAAATAGTGATACTTCTCGAAGTTCGTCTTTTATTGTAGTTTCTGCCCTTATATTTCCCTTTTTGATCAGTTTCTATGGTGACAATAATGATGTTTTCATACCAATTGTTGAGATGATCAACTAATTGCAAGAGAATAATGACACTTAAGAAACTTATGACTGATTAATTTATGAACTATATACATGAGTTTTCACGTAGAAAACTTTTAATGTATATTAGAATTAGTGAAAAGCAAATAATTTTTTTCTCTACCTTCTAATTTTCATAATTTTATACTCATTATTATTGTTAATGCAACGTATCCAAACATTGTCAATCATTCCACCCACACTTAATATAAAAGAAATGTATTATGCTTAGCAAGTACTTGACATGTGAGATCTCACAACCAAGTCAGATAATATAGTAAAAATAAAAATCTTTTACACGGACTAAGCATATAAAAAAATAATGGGTACAGAAAAACACCCATCCTAATGTTGTTAGTATCAACTTTTTAATATTTTAAAGAAAAGATCATTGTATAATATTTTAAATTTATTATTATAATTATAATTATAATTATTATTATCATCATCATCATTTTGTGTCTAGACCCTTATATTCTGCAAATATTTGAAAGTTTTGCTTATTCATTATTGCTTTTTATGTAGCTGACATGATATATGGTTTTCACTTAATTTTTTTTTTGTTTTTTGGTTATGTTATGGACTCAACCTAGAGCTTGATACATGGATAAAGTTTTCATCTTTAGATGAGACATTATTCTACTCTTAAACAATTTAATTGAATCACAAGAAGTCACAGTTACATCATCTTTCTCTCAAGCTGGCACTCTTTTCTTTTTGTTATTTAAAGTTTTCTTATCTATAGTAAGATATATGATTGAAATATTATTCCGTTAACAACATTTCTTAAGAAGGGTAAATCATCCAAGTAAGCATCAGTGTCGCAAAACGCAATCCTCACATTGCTCAAATACATCAGACAATTACTCATGGTCTTGACTGTTCAAAACTGTAATTTTTAGTTTAATTATTTGATTTCGTAAAAATAAGTTGATTTCCACTAGAAATATTTATAAAATTCACATTTAATTATTTCTTTAATTCTTTTTAAACCGCGCGAAGCGCGGATAGATACACTAGTAATACAATAAATTAATGGAATAAAAGTTTTAACATATGATACAAACTGTAACGACCCCGTCCGTCGTTACGGGAATTACTACCCCGTTACCTTGCATTTACATATCTTATACTTTTATATCAGTACGAGAGTATATCGGGTGAGTTAGGAGTGATTCGGATTGAAAATGAAGCAAATAGCATGTTTGAAGGAAGCTTGAATATGGGAAGTCAACCTAGAGTTGACTATTGAGTTAGAGTGCTCGGAACTAGATTCCGATGATTCGACTAGTTGCGGGGATCATTTATGACTTAGGAGAGCAATCGGAATCGAATTCGGAGGTCCGGTGTAGTTTAAGGCTTGAATTGGCGAAGGTTGAATTTTGGCGAAAACCGGATGGTAGGTGAGATTTTGATCCGAGGGTCGGAATGGAATTCCGACAATTTCTGTAGCTTTGTTATGTGATTTTGGATATGTCTGCAAATTTTCAGGTCATTCGGACATCGTTTGATCGGGTTTTGGATTGAATGTCAGTTTTAGAAGTTTTGAAGAAACTTAGGCTTGAATCCGTGTGGAAATGGTTATTTTGATGTTTAGGATGGTGTTTTTATGATTGGAACAAGTTTGTATCGTATTTTGGAATAGGTTGGTGGCTTTCGTTGGGGTCCCGGGGGCCTCGGGATGAATTCGGGGGTCCAAACGGACCATTTTTGGGAAAAAGGAGAAGGCTGGTTGCTGTCATAAATGCAGCCGAAATTTGCTCTCCGCGATCGCGGGGTGGGGGACGCGATCGCGTAGGGTTAAGGGGCTAGACCAATGCGATCGCAGGAGCAACAGTCGCGATCGCGTAGAGTTAACCGAGTAGCCATCGCTATCGCATGAGTACCTACGCGATCGCGTAGGAGAGAAATGCGGTCCAGGGAATTTGTGATACGCGATCGCAGGAGGATTGACGCTATCGCGTGAGGCCGGCTTTTTGAGCATCGCGATCGCGTGAGGCGAGTCGCGATCGCGTAGAGCAATGGGGTCTGGTAGTGAAATTAAATTGCAGAACAGAGGGCTCACGGGTTCATTCACCAAAAACTTAATCTTGAGCCCTAGAGAGAAGAAAACACGAGGAAAACACTGAGATTTCATCGGGTATTCATCGGAGGTAAGATTCTTGACTCAAAAACATAATTTTATGGTAGAATTAACATCAATCTTCATAAATTTGGGTAGAAATTGTGAAGGATTGTGACCTAGAAATTGAAAACGAAAATTTGATTTTTGAAAGGCCAATCAAACTCCGATTTTGATAAAGTTTATATGCACGGACTCGTGGCGAGACGAGGATCGCGTTGGTACTAATTTCGGAATTTTCCGAGCAGCGGGCCCGGGGTCGGGGTTTTTCCCAACTTAGTGTATTTATGCGATTTTTATGTAAATTGAAATGGGTTATGATTCTTTGACCCGTATTTGACACAATTATTGTGGTTTGAATAGATTCTACACGCGAGGTAGCGAATTCCAAAGGAAAGGGCATTGCGGACTAGTCTACGACCGGCTAGAGGTGAGTAGTTTGTGTATATGATAGCCTGATGGTGCGAAACCCCGGATTAGCACATTGTGACGCTAGTAGAGCGTGGCTCGCACACCGTGGAAGGTGCGAGATTGATTGTGATTGGGGATTGAGACTTGGTCCATCCCGGATGTGAATAATATGCTATTAGTGTTGGAAATACACTGTATTTGATATATTTGTGGGCGGTAATCCTTATTTGGGGGCCTTGTGCCGACCTGTAGCGTCCTTAGAGGATAACATTTATGTGATAGCTATATTTGCTTAACCACTGATCTCAGTCCTGGAAATTGAAATCACAATATTGATATGCTAAGTCACCGGCTTTTGCAAATTTAATAAAGTTAAAGTATTTTTCTTAAAATATGAACTGTTTTGTGACTTATCTGATTATTGTGGACTGAGTATGGATTGGGCTGCACACCGCAGCAGTTATTATGATATGAGGATCGGGCTACATGCCGCAGCGGTATTTGCGCTTGGGCTGTAGGAACCCCTCCGGAGTCTGTACACACCCCCAGTGAGCGCCGTCGACGTTAAATGGATCGGGCTACACGCCGTAGCGGTTATGTGCATTGCATTGCATCTTTATTTGTTGAATTATTCTCTGGTAGCTGTATTGTACTGTTGATGCTAGTTCGTAGGAGATTCGGACTGTAGTGTAGCTTCATATTATGGTATTTTGTGGATATCCTACTTTCAGCTGCTTTTATATATTTATTACTCACTGAGTACTTAATACTCACCCCTACTCCCTGCACCTTTTTGTGTGCAAACTCAGGTACTCAGGAGCAGTAGACAGGCTTTTCCAGCGTTTGCAGAGTCATACCGAGTTGCTGAGGTAGCTGCCGACGTTCGCAGAACCTAGCTTCTCATCCTCTTTTCAGTTGCTATTTTATATTGAGACTTGAGTGTTTCTAAACAGTATTCTCTATTTCTGTTGGGTTTTGTTAGAGGCTCTAGACTTGTGACTCCAGATCTTTGGGAGTGTCAGTTATTTCGCACTTCTCAGTATTTTGTTCATTATTATTATTATTGGAGTTCTTTGACTCATATATTCTTCTTGGAAATGTCCATTTGGGACTGATAGTCGTTGTGATAAGTAACTGTTGGTCTGGATGGCCTAGCTTAATTGTTGGGCGACATCACGACCGGATTTGGGTCGTGACAAGTTGGTATCAACGCCTAGGTTACTAGGACTCGCGAGTCATGAGCCGGTATAGTAGGCTTTCGCGGATCAGTACGTAGACGTCCGTATCTATCCTCGGAGGGCTAAAGAACTTTAGGAAAAACCTCACTTTTCTTGGATTCATATCGTGCGGGTTATGTTATTATGAAACTAAACTTTTCCCTATTTTATTCTCTCGCAGATGGCGAGGACACGTGCTAGCGGACGTGGGGGACGACCACCATTGGCACCCAGAGGTCGTGGTCGTGGTAGAGGTAGGGTGGCAGTACTAGCACCTGCTGACCAGACTCGGAGTCAGATTCCTGCACCAGTGGCCCAGGTTTAGGACCAGGTTCCAGCTACAGACGCTCCGGCAACTCAGGGTCAGGCACCGGCAGTTCCCATTGTGATACCGGGTCTTCAAGAGACTTTGGCTCAGATTCTATCAGTATGCACGGGCTTGGCTCAGGTAGATGCAGCCTCTACCGCAGTGTCTTCTTCACAGGCAGGGAGAGGGAATCAGACCCCCGTGGAACACACACCCGAGCCGGTAGTATAGGGTATTCAGGTACCTGGGGCAGCTCCAGTTCAGCCAGTTGCGTCCATTGCACCAGCTCCTGCTCATGTGGTTCCCGTTATGCCCGACGATGAGCAGCGTCGTTTGGAGAGGCTTGAGAGGCTACAGCCTCCAGCATTCAGTGGTGCTGAGGGCGAGGACGTCCAGAGTTTTCTTGACAAGTGTTAGTGCATGCTTCGCACCGCGGGTATTCTAGAATCCAACGGTGTTTCATTCACCACTTTTCGGTTCACAGGTGCAGCATTCCAGTGGTGGGAGGATTTTGAGAGGCGTAGGAAGGCTGGGGCAGCGCCCCTCACTTGGCAGCAGTTCTCCACGGTATTTTTGGAGAAGTACGTGCCTCGGTCTCAGAGAGAGGAGCTGCGTCGTCAGTTTGAGTGGCTGAAGCAGGGAGACATGACGATTACTCAGTACAAGATGAGATTCACACAGCTGGTCCGTCATGCCATGTGGATGGTTCCTACGGACAGAGAGAGGATTCGAAGATTTATTGATGGCCTTATTTATCCCATCCGCATATTGATGACCGGGGAGAGAGCTTCGGCAGTTACCTTTGAGGAGGTGGTTGATGCTGCCCGTCACATTGAGACTGATCGCCGCAGAGAGCGGGAGGAGAGAGAGGCTAAGAGGCCTCGTGGTACTGGCAGCTACGGTGGTGCTCCGTCTAGGGGCCAACCTCAGCATAGCAGGGGTCGTTCTTTCAGGTTTCATCAGTCTGGACGTGCAGAGTCCAGTGGGGTTTCATCAGATCGTGGTCGTCAGGGCCATCATGGTTATCAGGGTCAGCAGAGCCGTCAGCAGAGTCAGCCTGCATTGAGTGCTCTTCCAGCTCAGAGCTCTACACCTACTTCTTCAGCTAAGGATTCATCTGTAGCGAGGGGTCCTCAGCAGTCCTTTCTTCCATCTTCAGGCCATTTTTTGAGTATGGCGATTTGGTCCATATCAAGAGAGAGTGTCCTCAGTGGCTTCGTAGGTGGTCTCAGCAGAGGGACCAGCCTTCGTTTTCTACTCCTGTTTCTTCAGCACCAGAACAGTCAGCTAGGACTGGTGGCCAGGTGGCCAGAGGTCGCCCTAGGGGCGAGGATCGTACTGGCGGAGGCCAGGCTCGTTTCTATGCTCTTCCGGATAGGAAGGATGCTAGTGCTTCAGATGCGGTCATTTCAGGTATTATCTCAGTCTACCACAGGGATGCTTCTGTCTTATCTGATCTCGGATCCACCTATTCCTATGCTTCTACTTATTTTGCACATCACTTGGGCATGACCCGTGGTATTCTTGCTTTGCCCGTACACGTATCTACCCCGGTGGGGGATACTGTTGTTGTGGATCAGGTATATCGATCATGTCTTATTACTATTGGGGTCTGGAGACCCGAGTTGATTTATTACTATTGGGCATGGTAGATTTTGATGTGATTCTAGGCATGGATTGGCTATCTCCTTACCATGCGATTCCGGACTGTCATGCCAAGACAGTCACACTAGCTATTCCAGGTAATCCGAGGATCGAGTGGCGTGGCTTGACTGATTATGTGTCCGACAGGGTGATTTCTTATATAAAGGCCCAACGAATAATTGGCAAGGTTTGTTTATCTTATTTGGCCTTCATTAGAAATGTTGAGGCTGAGACACCCAGTCTTGATTCGGTCCCCATTATGAGGGAGTTCCCGGATGTATTTCCAGCAGACCTGCCGGGCATGCCGCCTGACAGGGATATTGACTTTGGTATTGACTTGGTGCCGGGCACTCAACCTATTTCTATTCCTCCATATCGTATGGCACCAGCAGAGCTAAAAGAATTGAAGGAGCAGCTTCAGGAACTCTTAGATAAGGGTTTCATTCGCCCGAGTGTGTCACCTTGGGGTGCACCTGTGTTATTCATGAAGAAGAAAGATGGCACAATCAGAATGTGCATTGATTACAGGCAGCTGAACAAGGTAACAATGAATAATAAGTACCCATTGCCTCGTATTGAGGACCTATTTGATCAGCTCCAGGGAGCTAGTGTATTTTCTAAGATTGATCTTCGATCGGGCTATCATCAATTGAAGATCAAGGACTCAGACATTATGAATACAGCGTTCAGGACACGATATGGGCACTACGAGTTCCTGGTGATGTCTTTCGGGCTGACTAATGCCCTAGCTGCATTCATGCACTTGATGAATAGCGTATTTCGGCCGTACCTTGATTCTTTTGTGATTGTGTTTATTGATGATATTCTGGTGTATTCATGCAACCAGGAGGAGCATGCACAACACTTGAGGGTGGTATTGCAGAGGTTGAGAGAAGAGAAGCTTTATGCAAAATTCACTAAGTGTGAGTTCTGGTTTGATACTGTGACTTTTCTGGGACATGTAGTGTCCAGTGATTGTGTTTGGGTTGATCCACAGAAGGTCGAGGCAGTGCAGAATTGGCCCAGACCTTCCTTAGCTACCGAGATTCGGAGTTTCCTCGGCTTGGCAGGCTATTATCGCCGGTTTATTCAGGGTTTCTCATCTATTGCTTCACCGTTGACTAAGTTGACACAGGAAGAATGCTCCATTTGTGTGGTCTGATGAATGTGAGGAGAGCTTCCAGAATCTCAAGGAGGCTTTGACCACAGCTCCAGTACTTGTGTTGCCATCAGCCTCAGGGTCATATACGGTGTATTGTGATGCTTCTAGAGTTGGACTCGGTTGTGTGTCGATGCAGGAGGGTAGAGTTATTGCATATGCTTCTCGTCAGCTAAAGCCCCACGAGAAGAACTACCCTGTTCATGATTTGGAGTTAGCTGCTATTGTTCATGCCTTGAAGATTTGGAGGAATTACCTATATGGTGTATCTTGTGATGTATATACAGACCACCGCAGTCTTCAGCATTTGTTTAAGAGAAAGATCTAAATTTGAGGCAGCGGAGATGGCTTAAATTTCTTAAAGACTATGATATTACTATCTTGTACCATCCCGGGAAAGCCAATGTAGTGGCTGATGCATTGAGCCGGAAGGCTATTAGTATGTCAGTTTGGCGTATATTCCAGTTGGGGAGAGACCCCTTGCGGTTGATATTCAGGCATTAGCTAATCAGATGGTGAGGCTGGATATTTCTGAGCCCAGTCGGGTGATGGCTTGTGTAATAGCTCGTTCTTCTTTATATGATCGTATCCGAGAGCGCCAGTATGATGATCCACACTTACTTGTCCTTAAGGACAGAGTTCAGCATGATGATGCCAGAGATGTCACTATTGATAGTGATGGTGTATTGCGGATGCAGGGCCGGATATGCGTGCCCAATGTTGACGGCCTCCGTGAGTTGATATTGGAAGAGGCCCACAGCTCGCGGTATTCTATTCATCCAGGAGCCGCGAAGATGTACCGGGATTTGAAGCAGCATTACTAGTGGAGAAAGATGAAGAAAGATATTGTGAGCCATGTGGATCGGTGTCTAAACTGTCAGCAGGTCAAGTATGAACATCAGAGACCTGGTGGTGTATTCCAGCATATTGATATTCCTGAGTGGAAGTGGGAAAGGATTACTATGGACTTTGTTAGTGGACTCCCTCGGACAACGAGGAAGTTCGATTCAGTTTGGGTGGTGGTGGATAGGCTGACCAAGTCAGCTCACTTCATCCCAGTGTGCACTACATACTCCTCGGAGCGGTTGGCAAAGATATTCATCCGAGAGATTGTGAGATTGCATGGAGTTCCCACTTCTATTATATCAGACAGAGGTACCCAATTCACTTCTCAGGTAGAGCTGAGCACAGCATTTCATCCACAGACGGATGGGCAGTCTGAGCGTACTATTCAAATATTGGAGGACATGTTGCGTGCTTGTGTCATTGATTTCGGCGGTTCATGGGCTGATTACTTACCACTTGCGGAGTTTGCTTATAATAATAGCTACCAGTCCAGCATTCAGATGGCACCGTATAAAGCTTTATATGGGAGGCGGTGTAGGTCTCCAGTCGGTTGGTTCGAGCCCGGCGAGGCTAGATTATTGGGGACAGAGTTAGTTCAGGATGCCTTAGACAAGGTAAAGGTGATTCAGGAGAGACTTTGCACAGCTCAGTCACGTTAGAAGAGTTATACGGACCGGAAGGTCCGAGATGTGTCTTATTCAGTGGGTGAAAAAGGTGTTGCTGAAGGTTTCACCTATGAAGGGCGTTATGAGGTTTGGAAAGAAAGGAAAGTTGAGCCCAAGGTTCATTGGACTATATGCTTGCTTTGCCACCCAGTTTGTCGGGAGTTCACCCGGTGTTTCATGTATCCATGCTCCGGAAGTATGTCGGAGACCCGTCTCATGTGTTAGACTTCAGCACGATACAGCTAGATGAGGACTTGACTTATGATGTGGAGCCAGTAGCCATTTTGGGTCGACAGGTTCGTAAGCTGAGATCCAAGGACATAGCTTCGGTGAAAGTGCAGTGGAGAGGTTGTCCCGTGGAGGAAGCAACTTGGGAGACCGAGTAGGAGATGCGGAGCAGATATCCACACTTGTTTGATACTCCAGGTATGTTTCTTAACCCACTCGCGGATGAGCGTTTGTTTAAGTTGGGGAGAATGTAACGACCCGGACCTTCGTTACGGTAATTACCACCCCGTTACCTTGCATTTACATATCTTATGCTTTTATATCAGTATTAGAGTATATTGGGTGAGTTAGGAGTGATTCGGGTTGAAAATGAAGCAAATAGCATGTTTGAAGGAAGCTTGAATATGAGAAGTCAACCTAGAGTTGACTATTGAGTTAGCGTGCTTGGAACCGGATTCCGATGATTTGACTAGTTTCGGGGGATTATTTATGACTTAGGAGAGCAATCGGAATCGAATTCGGAGGTCCAGTGTAGTTTTAGGCTTGAATTGGCGAAGGTTGAATTTTGGCGAAAACCAGATGGTAGGTGAGATTTTGATCCGGGGTCGGAATGGAATTCCGACAATTTTTGTAGCTTCGTTATGTGATTTTGGATATGTCTGCAAATGTTCAGGTCATTCGGACATCGTTTGATCGGGTTTTGGATTGAATGTTAGTTTCGGAAGTTTTGAAGAAACTTAGGCTTTAATCCGTGTGGAAATGGTGATTTTGATGTTTAGGATGGTGTTTTTATGATTGGAACAAGTTTGTATCGTATTTTGGAATAGGTTGGTGGCTTTCGTTGGGGTCCCGGGGGCCTCGGGATGAATTCGGGGGTCCAAACGGACCATTTTTGGGAAAAAGGAGAAGGCTGGTTGCTGTCATAAATGCAGCAGGAATTTGCTCTCCGCGATCGCGGGGTGGGGGACGCGATCGCGTAGGGTTAGGGGCTAGACCAATGCGATCGCAGGAGCAACAGTCGCGATCGCGTAGAGTTAACCGGGTATCCATCGCGATCGCATGAGTACCTATGCGATCGCGTATGAGAGAAATGCGGTCCAGGGAATTTGTGATACGCGATCGCAGGAGGATTGACGCTATCGCGTAAGGCCGGCTTTTTGAGCATCGCGATCGCTTGAGGCGAGTCGCGATCGCGTAGAGCAATGGGGTCTGGTAGTGAAATTAAATTGCAGAACAGAGGGCTAACGGGTTCATTCACCAAAAACTTAATCTTGAGCCCTAGAGAGAAGAAAACACGAGGAAAACACTGAGATTTCATCGGGTATTCATCGGAGGTAAGATTCTTGACTCAAAAACATAATTTTATGGTAGAATTAACATCAATCTTCATAAATTTGGGTAGAAATTGTGAAGGATTGTGACCTAGAAATTGAAAACGAAAATTTGATTTTTGAAAGGCCAATCAAACTCCGATTTTGATAAAGTTTATATGCACGGACTCGTGGCGAGACGAGGATCGCGTTGGTACTAATTTCGGAATTTTCCGAGCAGCTGGCCCGGGGTCGGGTTTTTACCAACTTAGTGTATTTATGCGATTTTCATGTAAATTAAAATGGGTTATGATTCTTTGACCCGTATTTGACACATTTATTGTGGTTTGAATAGATTCTACACGCGAGGCAGCGAATTCCAAAGGAAAGGGCATTGCAGACTAGTCTACGACTGACTAGAGGTGAGTAGTTTGTGTATATGGTAGCCTGAGGGTTCGAAACGCCGGCTTAGCACATTGTGACGCTAGTAGGGCGTGGCTCGCACACCGTGGCAGGTGCGGGATTGATTGTGACTGGGGATTGAGACTTGGTCCATCCCGGATGTGAATAATATGCTATTAGTGTTGGAAATACACTGTATTTGATATATTTGTGGGCGGTAATCCTTATTTGGGGGCCTTGTGCCGACCTGTAGCGTCCTTAGAGGATAACATTTATGTGATAGCTATATTTGCTTAACCGCTGATCTCAGTCCTGGAAATTGAAATCACAGTATTGATATGCTAAGTCACCGGCTTTTGCAAATTTAATAAAGTGAAATAAGTAAACTAAGCTGTTCTGTGACTTATTTGATTATTGTGGACTGAGGATGGATCGGGCTGCACGCCGCAGCGGTTATTATGATACGAGGATCGGGCTGCATGCCGCAGCGGTATTGCGCTTGGGCTGTAGGAGCCCCTCCGGAGTCTGTACACACCCCCAGTGAGCGCCGTCAACGTTAAATGGACCGGGCTACACGCCATAGCGGTTATGTGCATTGCATTGTATCTTTATTTTTTGAATTATTCTGTGGTAGCTGTATTGTACTGTTGATGCTAGTTCGTAGGAGATTCGGACTGTAGTTTAGCTTCATTTTGTGGTACTCTGTGGATTTCTTGCTTTCCGCTATTTTATATACTTTTTACTCACCGAGTACTTAGTACTCACCCCTACTCCCCGCACCTTTGTGTGCAGATCCAGGTACACAGGAGGTTTAGACGAGCATTCCAGCTTACTACCGAGTATATTCGAGTTGCTGAGGTAGCTGCCGACGTTCGCAGAACCTAGCTTCTCCTCCTCTTTTCAGTTGCTATTTTATATTCGGACTTGAGTATTTCTAAACAGTATTCTCTATTTTTGTTGGGTTTTGTTAGAGGCTCTAGACTTGTGACTCCAGATCTTTGGGACTATCAGTTATTTCGCACTTCTCAGTATTTTGTTCATTATTATTATTATTGTTCTTTGACTCATATATTCTTCTTGGAAATGTCCATTTGGGACTGATAGTCGTTGTGATAAGTAACTGTTGGTCTGGCTGGCCTAGCTTAATTATTGGGCGCCATCACGACCGGATTTGGGTCGTGACACAAACTAAGAGGAGAAGGCCTTCCTAAGGATCTTTTGTCAAAAGAACATATATTTTGTCATAGAAATTTTCAACTTCTCAATATATGACTAACAATAATTTAATTTATTTTATTTGTGTAATTGGTAGATTAAGAAACTATACAACTTTTATTTTTATGTTAGGTTTTATGTTTCTTGGTCTTGGAATTTCTTAATTAGATAAAATTTAAGTAATATTCATTGATAATATACAATTAACTATATATTATTTTGATTATTTGCTACAGATAAACTAAATATATGAATCAAACTAGACATATTTTATTTATTGACGATTTTCTTTCTCATAAAAGATGGATAATATCTACATTTGTTAATTATTAACTCGATAATTTTTTTTAGAACTTTATTGATATTTTTTAAACTCTCGCGCGGGTAAGTCTACTATTATAAATATAAAGGTGGGATTTGATAAGATGATATGGCACTCCTCTAAAGCCATCATTCTTATTTATCTTTTTATCTGTTTTTTTGGATTTTTATTGTACTTTTAGTGCAATCTCCATCATTAAAATATTTTTCCTACATAATTATTGTTATGAGTTTAATTAAGGGAAGAGTAGAAAATTTTGGAATTGAAACATCTTTCATTATGTGTATTAATTATGAATATTTAATAAGGGAGAGGAATAGATTTAATTTAATTGGTAAAACTTAAATGACTTAAAGAAGAATAGGCGTTACAAAAAGCTGGTAAAGGCGTATTAACATTCTAAATCAACCTCCTTTTATTTTTCTTCACAAATCCAATGAAAGATATTTGTTTTATTATTCCAATTATTATTAGAAGTAATAATACAATTATGAGTATTAAATTGTATTTAATTTGTACTTTAACTATTTTTTGATCTTTTCGATTCTCTAATTGATCATTCAATTTCTAATCCCTATAAATTGGGGTTTTCGGTTTCATCTCAGCTACATGGCTGGTTAGTTTTCAAAATTTTTCCCATCTAAATAGTATTCCGTATTACATATTATTAAGAGCATGTTTGGAAAGCTACCTAGGAATTGGAGTGTAATTGGGTGTAATTACACAGTTTGACATATATGTTTGGCCAAGTAATTACTTGGTCAGCATGGAATTAGTTGTAATTGGAGGGGTGTAATTACACTCTCCAATTCTTAAGGGGGAGGTGAGAATTGGTGGTAATTACAAGGTTATTTTTTTATTTTCGTTCCTTTTTATTTTATTTTAATTTATTTTCTTTATAACTTTTTATTTCTATTATTTTAATTTTTAATTTTAATTTTAATTTTTTATTTCTTTTAAAATTGTAAAATATATTTTTCTTTGTACATTATTTCTCTTCCTTTATTTCTTGTTTTTTCATGTAATTTCTTATATTTTATTTTTATTTATTTTATTTATTTTTTTAAACTTCGCCTTCATATTATAAATAATGAGTCATTTACAAACTTATCATATAAAGAGTGATTGAATTAAAGTGGAATTTCATTATTGAATGTGGTTATAAACTTATTATGTTTCAGAATCTAAAATTATATTGGAACTTACTATTATTATGCTGGAATTTGACATATGCTAAATAAAATTTGTTTTTAAAATTTTTAAATTGTGTTACATTCATGGTTCTAATTTACTTGTTTTAATAGTATTGGCTCACTCGCATGTTGTTTATTTTTTAGTTGAAATTGATAGATAAGTTTTGTCAAACATTTGAATAATGTTACGATATTATTTATAAATATTAATTTATTTTATCAAATATGAATTACCTATTGCTTACAAAATAATTTATATTTTTAATTTTTGTACGTATCTAAACTAAATATTATTAATATAAACTATATAGATAATTTTTTACAATATTAGTTTATATATGATTACTTATTAATGTATATTCATGAAAAATATACATCTTAAATATCAAATATAATATTATTTGTATTTATAGAAATTTATAGGCATATATTTAGTATATTAACTTTTAACTTTTGATAATCACATAATTTAAAATTTGATCGAATTATGTAATTACACTTGTACAACCAAACAGTAAACTTGTAATTACACTGTAATTATACTATGACAAACAAACAGGTCATCGTAATTATACAACTGAGTAATTAGTAGGATATGTAATTACTACCCTAGTAATTACACTAATTCCAATTACATGGTGGCTTTCCAAACAGATTTTAATAGAGCAAAACCAAATATTTCAGTAAATGTTATTGTATCCACACTTATATATATCAAGCTATGTTTATGTCACGGTCCAAAATTTTCATCACCGGAGGTCGTGATGGCGCCTACTATTGGGGCTAGGCAAGCCAAGTATTTAAAATATTTTCTGATGACATCTCAACAATAATAATAATACGAGTAATTTAAAATAAAGCGGAAGTCTTAAAACATAGATATCTGAAAATCAAATGCGGAAGTTTAACATTTCTCTACCCATGACTGGTGACACTAACTCACGAACTACTGAAGAGTGCTAAAAACAAGTACAAATAGAAGTACATCAATGTTTGTCTTGGTACAAGAAAAATAAACTAATAACATAGAAGGGACTCCGGCATACAGACACTACCAATGCTACCTCGAAAGTCCCTAGACTAAGTCATCTCCCAATCAACTACTGTTGTGGTCCAAAAGCTGCTCCGATACCGTGATTTGTGCAAAAGAGCACAGAAGTATAGAATCAACATAACCGACCGCATGTGCTGGTAAGTGCCTGGCCTAACCCCGGTGAAATAGTGACGAGGCTAGACAGGACTACTAAACTAACCTGTGCAGTTCAATATATATATATATATATATATATATATATATATATATATATACAATAAAATGAAAGAATACAGAAATTAAACAGTTAGGTGGGAGGGGAGCATACTATAGGGGAAGTGCAGTCCAGATATAAAGTCAGCGATTTAAGCAAGAAACCGTGAAATAAAATAATTAATGAGAGCAGGAAAATTAACAGTTGCACGACATCAATGTTCATGTTTTTACTCTCATTCTCACCAAAAGCAATTAAATTAAGTGCACAACATTAACCTTCGTGCTTTTCCTCACATAACTCTCATATCATGGCACAGAATAATCCTTCGTGCAATTTTAATCAAATAAAGGCACGAAATATTCCTTCATGCATAAATAATCATAACATGGAATGGAATGTAACAATCCAACCCGTCGTTACGGGAGTTACCATCCCATTTTCTCCATTTTATACTTTAATATGTTCGTTTATATGTGTTTGGAGAGCTAGAAGTAAATCGGATAGAATCAGGTTAGAAATGAGGCAATAAACCTCTTTATGGGAAGGTTAGTTTGAAAAAGTCAACTGGATATTGACCGATGAGTTACACAACTCGAAATGAAATTATGATGATTTGACTAGTTTTGGAGGATGATTTATGACTTAGGAGAGAAATCGGAATCGAATTCGGAGGTCCGATGTAGATTTAGGCTTGAATTGGCTAAGGTTGAATTTTGGCGAATTCTGGACGGTAGGCGAGATTTTGATCCGGAGCTCGAAATGAAATTTCAAGAGTTGTAGTAGCTCCGTTAGGTGATTTTGGATATGCGTGAAAAGTTTCAGATCATTCGGAGGTGTTTAGGTCGGGTTCTAGATCAAATGCTAGTTTCAGAAGTTTTAGTGAAACTTAGGCTTGAATCCGTGAGAATTTAATGATTTTGATGTTTTATGATGGTATTTTTATGTTGCGAGCAAGTTTGAATGAAGTAATATAACATATCTATGAATTTGATTGGGGTCCCGAGGGTCTCGAGGTGAATTCGAATGGCCAACGGGCAAATCTTGAACATGATATTGCTGCGGAAATATTGCAGTCAGTTTTTGTTCTATGCGATCGCATAGGTAGGTATGCGATCGCATAGGTAGGTATGCGATCGCATAAAAGGACCTGGAGAGGGGTGGAATTTTACTCTATGTGATCGCATAGAGGTGAGTGCGATAGCATAAGTTTAGGATTTTGTGCAGTGCGATCGCAAGGCGAGTCATGCGATCACATTGAAGGGAATTAGGGAGCCCAGGAATTTGCTCTATGCGATCGCATAGAGGGGAGTGCGATCACATAGACTTAGAAGGAAAATGAGCCTAAAAAATTTTACTCTATGCGATCGCATAAAAGAAGGCGTTACTGACAGAAAAGTTAAGTTAAAAATTTCAGACGCGAACCCTCATAATTTTATACCACTTTTACTTCGTCAAGGGAGGGATTTGAGTGATGTGAAGAGAGAAATCAACGAGTATCTCTTGGAGGTAAGTTTCTTGACTCAAAAATATGATTTTATGCTAGAATCAACACCAAAAATTCCTGAAATTGGGTAGAATTTGTAAAGAACTAGGGCTTAGATTATAAAAACGAATTTTTGGGTTTTGAAAGACCATTCGAACTCCGATTTTGATAAATTTTATATGCACGGACTCATGGAGAGACGAGGAATCCGTTGATATGATTTTTGAAATTTTTCTAGAAGTGGGCCCGGGGCTCGAGTTTTACCAACTTCGTGAATTATTACGTTTTTCGAGTAATTTTGATTGGATTAATGTTTCTTTGACCCATATTTATGTAATAACTGTGGTTTTGACTATATTCGACGCACGAAGCGGCAAATTCAAAGGGAAAAGGCATCGCAGACAAGCCCACGCTCGGTTAGAGGTGAGTAGTTAGTGTATATGATAGCCTGAGGCTTTGAAACCCCGGCTTAGCACATTGTGATGCTATTTATGGCATGAATCGCCCCGCATGGCAGGTGCGGGATATGACTGGGGATTGTGACTTGGTCCATCCTGAACAAGAAAAATATTATATTGGCGGTTGAAACGCACACTGTGCTGAGTATATATGTGTGCTATAAGCCATGTTTGGGGCCTTGTGCCAACCTGTAGTATCCTTAGGGGATAGATATCTATGTGATAGCATAATTTGTAAAATCATTGATCTCAGTCCTAGTTTGACATCACTGTTATGAAATGCTAAGTCACCTGTTCTTGGAAAATTAAATAAAAATAAAAGTATTTTTCATTGTTAATGAACTAGAACCTGGAATTAAATAAATTGAACTGTTGTGTGACTCATATGCATGTTGTGGAATGAGTACGGATCGGGCTACACGCCGCAGTGGATGATATGAATATTGCGCTTGGGCTGAAAGAGCCCCTTCGAAGGCTGTACACACCCCCAGTGAGCATCGTCGACGTTAAATGGATCGGGCTACGCATCGTAGAGGTCATGTGCATTGCATTGCATTCTTGTTTGTAAATTACTTGTGTTATTTGTGGTTTGCTGTTGTTGTTAGTTCGTGGTAGGTATTGGACTGTAGTTTTAGCTTTGCTCTGTGGTATTCTATTAATTTCCTGCTTTCAGCTATTTTATATACTTTTTACTTACTGAGTACTTAGTACTCACCCCTACTCCCTGCACCTTGGTGTGCAGATTCAGGTACGCAAGAGGGTTAGATGAGCATTCCAGCTTATTTCAGAGTACTCGAGTTGCTGAGGTTGCTGCTGGCATTCGCAGGGCCTAGCTTCTCTCTTTATTTCAGTTTATTATCTATATACTTCCAAACTTGAGTATTTTGTTCAGTATTCCTATTACTATCCAGTTTTGCTTAGAGGCTCTAGACTCGTGACCCCAGATCTTTTGGAAGTGTTATTTTCGGTGTTCATATTCCTCAGTATTTTTATTCTACTTTACCGTTGGAGTATTATTAGCTCACGTATTCTTCTTGAATTTATCCTTTTAAGACTTGTCTTTAAATGTGAAAATAATTGTTGGTCTGGCTTGCCTAGCTTTAGGGTTAGGCGCCATCACGACCGGGTTTGGGTCGTGACAAGTTGGTATCAGAGCCTAGGTTACTAGGCCTCGTGTGTCATGAGCCGGTTTGGTAGGATCTCGTGCATCAGTACGTAAACGTCCGTATCTATCCTCGGGAGGCTACAGAACTTTTAGGAAACACTTCACTTTCTTGGATTCATATCGTGCCGTTTGTGTTATCGTGAAACTAAATTTTTCAGTATTTTATTCTCTCGCAGATGGCGAAAACCCGTGCTAACGGACATTGTGGACGACCACCGGTGGAACCCAGAGGCCGTGGTCGTGGTAGAGGCAGGGCAGCAGCGACAGCACTTGTTGACCCACCAGCTGACCAGACTCAGCGTCAGATCCCAGAGCCAGTGGATCAGGTTCAGGATCAGGCTCCAGCTGCAGGCATCCCAGAAGCTCAGGTTCAGACACCGGCAGTGTCTATTGAGATACCAGGTCTTCAGAAGACCTTAGTACAAATCCTATCAGTGTGTACTGGATTACCCCAGGTGGTTGCGGCCTCTACTACAATAGCTTCTTCACAGGCCGGGAGAGGAAATCAGACCCCTGTTGCTCGCACACCAGAGCCGGTAGTTCAAGGCTTACATGAACCTGAAGCAGCTCCAGCTCAGCTAGTTCAGCCGGCTGTACTAGTCTCACCAGCCTCAACTCATGTGGTCCCAGCTATGTCTGACGACGAGCAGCATCAGTTAGAGAGGTTTAGAAGACTACAACCTCCGGTGTTCAGCGGTGTTGAGGGTGAGGATGCCCAGGGTTTTCTGGATAAGTGCCATCGTGTGCTTCATATTGCGGGTATTTTGGAGTCTAGCGGTGTTGCTTTCAATACCATCCAGTTCACAGGACCAGCATTCCATTGGTGGGAGGATTTCGAGAGGTGTAGGCATATTGGGGCAGCGCCCCACACTTAGCAGCAGTTCTCCACGATATTTCTGGAGAAGTATGTGTCCCAGTCTTAGAGGGAGGAGCTGCGTTGGCAGTTCGAGTGGTTGAAGCAGGGAGATATGACAGTGACTCAGTACGAGTTGAGGTTTACATAGCTAGCTCGGCATGCCATGTGGATGATTCCGACAGATCGTGAGAGGATTAGGAGATTTGTGGATGGTCTCAATTATCCTATTCGCATATTGATGACTAGAGAGAATGATGCAACAGTTATTTTTGAGGAGATGGTTGATGTGGCTTGTCAGATTGAGACAGACCGCCGTTGAGAGCGTGATGAGAGGGAGGCTAAGAGGCCTCGAGGTGCAGGTAGTTACAGTATTGCTCCGTCTAGAGTTCCAGCACAGCAGAGGTCATTCGTTTAGATCTCCTCAATCAAGCCGTTCAGCATCTAGTGGGGCTTCGTCAGACTGTGGTCATCATGGTCATCAGGGTCATTAGGGTCATCAGGGTCATCAGGGTCATCAACAGAGCCATCCCGCACCGAGCGCCCTTCCAGCTCCGAGCTCTGCTCCTACTTCTTCAACTAAGGGTTCATCTGTAGCGAGGGGTTCCCATCAGTCCATTTCTCCAGATTCAGACCGTTGCTTTGAGTGTGGTGAGTTGGGTTATATCAGGAGGGAGTGTCCCCAGTTGCTATGTAAGCGGTCTTAGTAGAGGGATCAGCCTTCATTTTCTGCTCCTGTTTCTTCAGCACCCGCTCAGTCAGCTAGGAGTGGTGGTCAGGTAGCCAGAGGTCGCCCCAGGGGTGAGGATCGTACTGGAGGAGGTCAGGCTAAATTTTATGCTTTTCCTGTCACGATCCGAATTTCCCACCATCGGGAGTCATGATGGCGCCTACTAGTGGAAGCTAGGCAAGCCAATTCTTACTTACATTTCCATTAGTTACAACTCTCTTTTTAAGAATTTAAGTAAAATTATGAATTTACATCGTAATAAATAAATTTAGTGAAAGATTTCGCAAATTTTACTAAATACGTTACAGAAAACCCAAGTATGATACACTACCCAAGACTGGTGTCACAATACTCACGAACTTCTAAGAATAATACACATAATTGTCTGAAAGAAATATAAGTTGTTTATCTAGAATACGTGAGATAACAGAATGAAATACATAGATAGAAGAGACAACGGGTCCTGCGGACGCCTGCAAGCTACCTCGGTCTTAAATGTGATCAAATTCCACGCAATCGATTTACTGCTGCTGCTCCTGATCGTAACCTGGACCTGTGCAAAAATGCACAGAAGTGTAGTATCAGCACAACCGACCCCATGTGCTGGTAAGTGCCTGGCCTATCTCGGCAAAGTAGTGACAAGCCTAGGACCAGACACCCACATAAACCTGTGCAGTTCAATATATATGTATACCACAAAATAACGAGAAATAACCAAGCAATAATAGGGAAAAGAACATACCCTGGTACAGCAGCAAAATATTATTTCATAAAAATAATATGGACAATGGAATACAATTCTGTTTCCAAACTCACATCATCCACTTACAGGAGTACAATCACTCGTTCTCATTTTACTATCAATCCTTTCTTTCATTTAACGAAACCATTCATAATATATTACCGGCTATTATGGCCAATATCAACAACTATTATCTGTTAGTAGTGCGACGTGTACTCTGAGTCTCCGACCCTCCCGATAAGTCACCGGCATCTATGGCCAATAACAGTACAACATAGGCTACCGGTAACTATGGCCAATACCAACAATCAATATCTGTTAATAGTGCAGCGTATACTCCGACCCTTCCGATAAGTCACCGGCGCTATGGCCAATAACAATAATCAATATAATTTGTTACCGGCATTGAACCAATAACCTCTGATCAACAATATGTATATAAATGTATTACCGGTATTAAACCGATAATCTTCAATTTCAATAATATTTATATTACTGATGTAAAACCAATAAATAATGATAAATCAATAATATATGTCTGTTACCGGTGTGACACCAATAATCTTTAATCAACAATTTATATATATTACCGGTATGAAACCAATAATAATTTCTTTTCATATAATCACATAGGATTAATAGGAATTTAATCTATTTAAGACCCACGGTCATGCTCGACCCCCAACGTATAGATACTCGTCACCATGCCTATACGTCGGACTCCACACATAAAAATTAGCACATAAACTCAATTCCTATTCCCTCAAGCTAGGATAGATCAAACACTTTCCTCGAAAGTTTACGAACAATTCAATCCGTAGCAATGCCTTTTCCTTTCAAATTTTGGTCAAATCCAATCGTATCTATACATAATTGATTTAATATCATCAATTCTAATTAACAAACTAGTTCATATGGCTAAATATAATTTTTACAATATTATACCCGGAATAGTAAAAATTAACCCCATGCCCACATGATCGAAACTCGACGTTCAAACCAAAATAAATTCACCCAATCATCCATGAGTTCAAATATGCAATTTGTTCTTAAGTTCGACCCCAAAACGAGGTCTAGATCGCAAATTCTTTGAAAACCCTAACTATACTCATTTCTCTAATTTTTCTACCAATTGACACATATTTAGGCCTAGGAATTCAAATAATATTGATGAAAAACGAAGAAACGAGTCAAGAATCACTTACCCAAGAATTTTGATGAAGAATCGCCCAAGAAGCTGTGGAGAAGAGAGAGTTTGAGAAATGGGATTTTTATCCCGTTTTTGTTCTGTTTCTGGTATAAATTCACTGGGCAAACAATTACTCTATGTGATCGCAGGGCCTGTGATGCAATCACATAGAAGAAAATAAAAGGGGCAGAAAATAGCACTATGCGATCGCTGACCAGTGATGCGATTACATAGAAGAAAAAATGGGGGGATGAACTTGCTCTATGCGATCGCATAGAAGGATTTCTGAGCCTCCAAATTTTACTCTATGCACTCGCGTAGGATAATGTGATCGCATAGAAGTATTTCCTGGACTTCACATTTACCCTATGCGATCGCAGGGTAGTAATGCGATTGCATAGAAAAAACTGGATGGCTACTAAATTAACTCTATGCGATCGCGAAGGACCTATGCAATCGCATAGAACAAATTAATGACTTCCCAATTAACTCTATGCGATCGCTGACATGCCTATGCGATCGCATAGAACAAAAATCTGGACACCAACAACCAGCAAAAATACCAGATTTTTGTAAGTCCAAAACATCTCGTTACCTATCCGAAACTCACCCGAGCCCTCGGGCTCCAAGCAAATATGTACACTAACTCAAAAACATCCTACGTACTTGCTCGCGTGATAAAATCGCCAAAATAACATCAAAATCAATGAATTGAGCCTTAAAACTCAAGAATTCTTTCAAAATTTCATAACTTCCAAAATTTCCAATTTAAGGCCGAAACACGTCAAATGACGTCCGTTTTTAACCGAACTTTACAGGAAGTGCTTAACCAATATATATGACCTATACCGGGCGTCGGAACGAAAATACGAGCCCGATACCATTACTTTTTAAAAAGTTTCAGTTTCATTTTCCTTAAACATTTTCATAAAGCAATTTAACAGGAAAATTCTTTTACCGGGGTTATAGACCTCGGATTTCGAATCCGGGCATACGTCCGAGTTCCATATTTTTCCACAGATTTTCTGAGACCGTCCAATCACGGGTCTGGATCCGTTTATCAAAAATGTTGACCAAAGTCAACCATATCAATATTAATATCAAAGTTCTTCAGATTTTTCACATATTTCATATATTTCAACATAAAAATTTTCCAACTTCATGCCCGGACTGCACACGCAAATTGAGGCAACTATAAATGAGGTTTTTAAGGCCTCAGAAGTTCGAAGTGATTGAGAAAACAAGTGATGAACCTTTGGGTCATCATATTTTCCACCTCTAAAGCAACCGTTTGTCCTCGAACGGACAAAAGAAAGAAGTACCTGAGTCAGGGAATAGATGAGGATATCGGCTCCGCATATCAGACTTGGACTCCTAGGTCGATGCCTCAGGAGGCTGACCTCTCCATAAACAGGCACGAAGGAAAACTCTTCGACCTAAACTGTCGGACCTGCCGGTCTAGAATAGCTACCGGCTCCTCCTCGTAAGATAGATCCTTGTCCAGCTGGACAGTACTGACGTCTAACACATGTGTATGGATCGCCGTGATATTTTTGGAGCATGGACACATGAAACACTGGATGTATAGCTGACAAACTAGGTGGCAAGGCAAGCTTATATGCCACCTCTCCCATACGATCAAGAATCTCAAATAGGCTAATAAACCTAGGGCTAAGTTTTCCCTTCTTTCCAAATCTCATTATGCCCTTCATAGGCAACACTCGAAGCAATACTCGCTCCCCAACCATGAAAGCTATATCTTGTACCTTGCGATATGCATAGCTCTTTGGCCCGCACTGAGCTTTGCGAAGCCTATCTTGAATGATCTTGAACTTATCTAAGGCCTCCTAAACTAGATTCATACCCAACAACTGAGCTTCTTCCGGTTCAAACCATCCAACCGGAGAATGACACCGCCTACCATACAAGGCTTCACAAGGAGCCATCCGAATGCTCGATTGATAGTTATTATTATAAGAAAACTCTGCCAAATACAGGAATTGATCTCACGAGCCTCCAAAATCAATAACACACGCTCGAAGCATATCTTCCAATATCTGAATAGTCCTTTCGGACTGACCGTCCATCTGGGGATGAAAGGCTATACTTAGCTGGATTTGGGTGCCCAACTCTTGTTGAACCGCCTTCCAGAAATGTGAGGTAAACGATCTGAAATAATAGAGATAGGCACACCATGAAGGCAAACAATCTCCCTGATATAAATCCCAGCTAATCTCTCGGATGAATAGGTAGTGGCAACCAGAATAAAATGAACTGACTTGGTCAGCTTATCAACAATAACGCAAACAGCATCAAACTTCTTCCGAGTTGGAAGTTCAGAAAAGAAGTCCATAGTGATCCGCTCCCACTTCCATTCAGGAAGCTCAATTCTTTGAAATAAACCGCCAGGTCTCTGATGTTCATATTAAACCTGCTGATAATTCAGACACCGCGCTACATATGCCACAATATCCTTTTTCATTCTATGTCACTAATAATGTTGCCGCAAATCTTGATACATCTTTGTTGCGCCTGGATGAATAGAATGCCGCAAATTGTGAGCTTCTTCTAGAATCAATTCTCTAAGCCCATCAACATTTGGCACACAAATGCGCCCTTGCATCCTCAGAATCCCATCAGCATCTAAGGTGACCTGCTTGGCACCTCCTCGCTGAACCGTATCTTTAAGGTCAAACAAATAAGAATCATTATATTGTTGATCGCGGATATGCTCCAATAATAAAGAGAGAGCGGTCGTGCAAGCTAGCACTCGACTAGGCTCAGAAATATCCAACCTCACAAATCGGTTGGCTAAATACTGAACATCCAACCTAAGCAGCCTATGATTGACTGGAATATAAGCAAGACCGCCCATACTGGCTGACTTCCTACTCAAAGCGTCGGCCACCACGTTTGCTTTTCCCGGATGATATAAAATGGTGACATCATAATCTTTCAACAATTCTAGCCACCTTCTATACTTTAAATTCGACTCCTTTTATTTAAACAAATATTGAAGACTCTTATGATCGGTGTATACTTCACATGCAACACCATACAAATAATGCCTCCAGATCATCAATGCATGAACAATCGCCACTAATTCTAAATCATGAACTGGATAGTTCTTTTCATGAATTTTCAGCTGTCTCGAAGCATAGGCAATAACCTTGCCATCCTGCATTAACACTGCACCAAGCCCAATACGGGAAGCATCATAATAAATAGTATAAGGTATCGTACCTGTGGGTAAAACCAATACCGGTGTTGTGGTCAAGGCTGTCTTGAGCTTCTGAAAGCTCGCTTCACATTCACTTGACCATTCTAACAGAACACCTTTCAGTGCTAATCTGGTCAGTGGGGTTACAATAGATGAAAACCCCTCCACGAATCGCCGATAATTACCTGCTAATCCCAAGAAACTCCTAATCTCTGTGGCTGATGTCGGTCTAGGACAGTTCTTGACTGTCTCAATCTTCTTTGGATCAACCTAAATACCTGTTGCCGTCATATTATGACCCAGGAATGCAACTGAACTTAGCCAAAATTCACACTTTGAAAATTTTGCATATAGTTGGCTATTTTTCAGAGTTTGCAGAGCCACTCTGAGATGTTGTGCACGCTCCTCCTGATTGCGGGAATATATTAATATGTCATCAATGAATACTATTACAAACAAGTCTAAATAAGGCCGGAACACTCGATTCATCAATTCTATAAAAGATGCTGGGGCATTTGTTGTGAGCACGTGATTTTTACCCTATATGAGAATTACTCCCAAAAATTTAAAATAAAATAATTTTTGTATTGTTTACAATTTTTGTGTATTTTGTGTTATTTTCTATTATTTTTTGTGTTTGTGTGTCCACGACTATTTGTTTAAATCAATAAAAAATACCAAAATGTTGCATTTATATTTTTAGGATATAACTCCGCACTTAGAAGTGTTTAAATTTATTTTACGAAAATGAAAAAATCGCAAAAATATGTAATTTTGTATTTTAGTATTTAATGTCAAAATTATGTGATTTTATTTTAAAATTCTTATTTTTTGTGTGTTAATTGTTAGTTGAATTTAATTTGATTTGTGTAATTTATTCTAGGATTTCAATGTTATAAACTAGGAAGAAAACAAAAGAAAATTACTAAAAAAGAGAAAAGAAATTGGAATTGGACCAGCTTTAAAATAAAATCCAAGCCCAAACCTTTTTCTACCCCAGTCCAACCCAAAACCCGGAAACCCGGTCTGCCCCAGCCTCGTCGCCCCAAAACGACCCCATTTTACTAAAAAGATTGATCTTGGCCGTTGGATTCTCGTGATCCAACAGTTGAGATTAATTCTTGCATTTAACCTAACTAAAGACCCCCCCCTCCAAACCCTGTTTCCCCTTTAATTTTTGCCAACTCACCCCTATCTCTCGCCTTCCTCAGCAAATCCTAGCGCCGCCTTCAGTCTCTTAACCATTTTCGGACGATGGCGGAGCTCCAAACACCACCAAAAATTAACCATACACTCCCCATAATCCTTCAAATACCATACCGGTGTTAATTTCTGCAAAATCTCCACCAATAGTTATTAATCTCGGATCTAAGAATAAAACCCTAAATTCATTCCAGTCATAAACTCATCATACAAGAGACTGGGTTCATGTTCTCCCATTGTTGAAGATAATTTGTGCCTGAAATGAGTGTTAGTCGGTTGTTCTCACAAGAACAGTTGATTAACACTCATTTTGGTTTAAAGTTAAGGGTGGAATGGATTAGAATATAGAAGACCCATACCCAGTTGAATTAACAAATGAGAAAAAGGACTATTTGGTTGGCCTGGTGCCTTTGTTAGATGGAAATAAAAACATGGGGGGAATGATAAAAAGATAAAGGGGTGCACATGTGAAAGAATATACAGTCTGAAAAGTAAAGGTTTTGAATAAAAAATAAGTTGATTTCATTCTTTAAATAGGACACACTGATAACAGAAAAGGGATCGGACGGACATAGATAGAGAGACTAAGAGAATTTTAAAAAGAATAGGAGAGTTTAAGGAGATACAATCTGGGAGAGAGTTTAAGAAGGAGATTCTGAAATAGACACACAGTAGGGGTCTTCTCTTTAGTCCTAAAAGATCAGTTTTGAGAGTGTTTAAGCTTGAAAAGAATAAAGAGAAATACTGAGAAGTCTCACTGTGCATTAAAATTCTTTTCCTGCTTCAGTGATTTCATTTTCTTGATTCAAGTACACTAGACTTATCTTGAGTGACTTTGAGTCCAACTGAATTGGTTTCTGATTGAACTTTAGCTTGTTGAAAGTTTCAAGTGGTTTTGGATGTTACCTTGAGTTCATTTAGTTTGTTTTGGTACTACCGTGGGTTAATGTAATGACCCGGCCCATCGTTACGGGAAATTACCACCCCGTTATGTTGTAATTACATGTTTTATGATTTTATATCAGTGTTAGAGTCCATCGGGTGAGTTAGGAGTGAATTGGATTGAAAATGAGGCATATAGCATTTTTGAAGGAAACTTGAACATGGAAAGTCAACCTGGAGTTGACTATTTGATTAGAGGGCTCGGAATCGGATTCTGATGATTCGGTTAGTTACAGGAGGTGATTTATGACTTAGGAGAGCAATCGGAAATGAATTTGGAGGTCCAGTGTAGTTTTAGGCTTGAATTGGCTAAGGTTGAATTTTGGCGATATCCGATCGGTAGGTGAGATTTTGATCCGGGGGTCGGAATGGAATTCCGACAGTGGCAGTAGCTTCGTTAGGTGATTTTGGATGTGCCTGCAAAATTTCAGGTCATTCGGACGTCGTTTGGTCGGGTTTTTGATTGAATGCGTAATTCGGAAAGTTTTAAGGAATTTAGGCTTGAATCCGTGTGTAATTGGTGATTTTGATGTTTAGGATGGTGTTTTTATGATTGGAACAAGTCCGTATCGTGTTTTGGAGTATGTTGGTGGTTTTCGTTGGGGTCCCGGGAGCCTCGGGTTGATTTCGGGGGTCCAAACGGACCATTTCTTCTATTTTTGGAACTGCTGTTGGCTGCTGGTTTTGTTGCAGACGGATGCTCTATGCGATCGCATATGGTTATTGCGATCGCATAGAAGGATGGAAGTGAGCCCAGAGTTGTTCTATGCGATCGCGTAATAGGAGATGCGATCGCATAGGTATGGAAACTGGCACTATGCGATCGCAGGGTCATTTGTGCGATCGCATAGAAGAGATTGGAGGGTGAGAAAAATGTTCTATGCGATCGCATAGCAAGGGGTGCGATCGCATAGGTTTGTCAGACTGTGCATTGCGATCGCATAGCTAGTGTTGCGATCGCAGAGAAGAAAAGATGAGGCCTGGAAGGTTGTACTATGCGATCGCGGGAGAGCATTGCGATCGCATAGAAGGGGAAATTGGCAGGAAATTTAACTCTATGCGATCGCATAGGGTCATTGCGATCGCATAGAAGAGATTGTTCTGGCAGTGAATTAAATCACAGAACAGAGGGGTCGCGGGTTCATTAACCCAAAACCCCATTTTTGAGTTCCAAGAGGAGAAATTGACGGGAATTGCTGGTAATTCACCGGGGATTCGTTGGAGGTAAGTTTTGTGGCTTAATTACATCATTTTAACATGAAATCCTTGGTTAATTCCCTGTAAATGGAAGATTAATTGTGGGTTTGAGCCCTAAGCCTAAATTGAAGAAAAACACCGATTTGAGTGGGCAAACGGAGTCCGATTTTGGTAAATTTTATATGTATGGACTCGTGGCGAGACGAGGGTTCCAGAAATGTGAATTTTGTAAATTTTCGGAATGTGGTACCGAAAGTCGGGTTTTGACAACTTTGGGAATTTTGATGTAAATTGAGTTGTATTGATTGGGTGTCGTCCCATTGGCCTAATTTGTTGTGTTTCTACCGTATTTGATCAGATTCTACGCGTGCGGAGCTTGATTCTCGTGGCAAGGGCATTGCGGAATAGTCGTCGCGCCGTATTGAGGTGAGTAATAGATGTGGGTGATGACCAGCGGGTTCGAAACCCCAGTATACCACTTTGTGACGCTGTATAGCGGCGAGACACGCACACTCTTGAGAGTGCGGGGTCGATCATGAACCGGAGACTATATATTAGTCCGACTTGTTGATACTGTATTATTGGCTATTCTCGAGCCGTCGAACCTCCTCCTCGGATGGTTGTATATATATATATATATTGTGATAATGGCCACTCTTGAGCCGAGGAACCCCCTTCTCGGGCGGTTGATTATACATGTGGGCCGTGAGCCGGTTATTGGATCCCGCGGGGATCGTTATCATTGTCTTATCATATAGTACATGCTAGTTTACTACTAGTCCGCAGCTATTTTTGTTATTATGCAAATTCCAATCTCTGGAACTTGATATTACTGTTTTCCAACCGAAAAATGATAAAAGAGTTTTCAAAAACTACTTTTGAGCCTGCGAGGCTGTATCTGCATATTAGCTGACTAGTAGTGGATCGGGCTGCACGCCGCAGCGAGATATATGTTGGATCGGACTGCACGCCGCAGGAATATCTCTATGAGATGTGCTTGGACTGTAGGAGCCCCTCCGGAGTCTGAACCCCCACAGTGAGCACGGGTACCCAAAATTGGAGTCGGGCTACACGCCGTAGCGGTCATATCATGCATTGCATTGCATTTAGCTACATCTCCTAGCTGTTATGCTATTTATTGGTATTTGTTGGAACAGGTACAGTGAAGATTGATTCTATGACAGGGTAGCTGATTATAGCTTTACATAGTGCTTTATTGCGGATTTCTTATCTGCGCTGTCTTACCCTTGTTTATTACCACTGAGTCCGGCAGTACTCATTTTACTCCCTGCACCTTGTGTGCAGATCCAGGTACCTCTCAGCAGTGATCCAGTAGCTGTGCGAGGCGACGTTTGTGGATATTCGAGGTAGCTGCAGAGTCCGCAGGACCCGACATCCCTTCCTACTGTCTTTGGATTTTGTATTGACATTTCTTTCCGCTCTTGGTATTTTGTAAACCCTTATACACTCATGTTCAGTAGAGGCTCACGACTCTTGACCCTTGGTCTATGGGAGTTGATGTATTATGGGACTTGGTTCCCCGTTTTCGTTACATATATCGCTGTTGTTTCTTGAATTAATTTGTTTAAACGGGTTAAAGAGAGCTTCTAGCTCCGTGGTTGATATGGATTGGTCAGGCTGGCTTAGCAATGTGCTGGGCGCCATCACGACCGGATTTGGGGTCGTGACAAGTTGGTATCAGAGCCTAGGTTTACTAGGCCTCACGAGTCTTGAGCCGGTTAGTAGAGTCTTGTGGATCGGTACGGGGACGCCTGTACTTATCCTCGGGAGGCTGCGAACCTTTAGGAAACACTTCACATTTCTTGGAATTCTTATCGTGCGTACTTGATTCAGCTTGAGATATAATTTTGAAATTTCTTCCGTACGTCTGTGTACGCATCGAGCGCTCAGTAATGTAATTGCCTTATGGCTTATGATTTCCTCGAACGAGGGGCGAGATATAATCTCGGTGAGTTCATGTTGGGCCAGTCAGGATGACTTGAGGCTGGACCTTGTTTATGACTTGAGCATCGAGGTGCTGATTTTGTGAGTGGTGGCAATAGATAATGTATTGAGGGTTTGAAACCCCGTATTTGCACTATAAAGTGATGTGCTGAGATGGAATACGCGTCACGTGACGAGCGTGGTGGTATTGTGACTGGGGATTTGGACTTGATCCTTCCCAATTGATAAATTACTATGTAAAGTGACTAAGACTGGGCTTATATCTATGTACTTCGGCTAGTAGCCATGTTTGGGGCCTTGTGCCGATCTGTATAGTATTATGGAAGGTTTACTAATGGATGAGTTGTTAATTGTTCGACTCTTATCTAAACTGTTGTGTAGCCCCGAGCTATGGGCGTGGTGAATATTTATCATATCTCGTAATTGGAAGGTAAAATGCCTTATTTGTAGTGGAACAAGTTTAAACTCAGGAAGACTAAAATGATTATGCTATGTGTATCCTGGTGGAAGGTATTGTGCTGAAATGCTAAATTGAGGCGAGGTAGGTGGGTTGATTCTCATGTGTAATTGAATGGTATTCGATATATGTTATGATTTGAGCAGATACATCGCAGTTTCAAGTATAAATTGTGATGATATAATTCGTGTAGTATTGAGATTTAATATTGTTGAAATACATTGTGAGATCTTGTTGAGTTGTGGAAGTATATCTAGGATGGTTTGGTGATTCTCTGGCAGGCGGATAGGCCAATTTACAAAGGAAACTCTGCCAAAAATTTTTGGAAAATTCGGGACTTAGAAAAGATTTTGTCACCTAAAGAGGGGGCGTAACTGTTGTGTGTGAATGAATGCAAGAATTGCAAAAGAGTTAATATTTCTGATGATTTGAATCTCCGCCGAAGCTTGTAAATGACTTGAGTTTAATATCATACTAACATTTCGGCATCACTTGAGTAATACTGATATGAGTGGTTGAAAGTGCTTTGATGAATGGCTTCGAGCTAAGTTGGGGAGGTTGCTATTGATTAACCGATTGCACTATTGTGTGCTATGTTGATTCTGTCTCTAAGTATGTTGGAAAATTCTGATAAAGGTTATGGTGCTTCGTAGATGTGAAGAAATACTAGGGTATTTTGAACCGAGGTTGGTAAGGAATGCTTGGTGTATAGAAAAGAGTGATAGCTAATAGTATCTGTATGTAATCATGATCTGCAGTGTCAGAGTTCTAATAAGGCACGAGTGGTTCTGTTCAATAAGACAGTTGAATTACAGCTGAATAAGGATGACCGACGCCCGAGAATTGTTTACGGTGTTCAAGATTTTACTTGTAACAGTCAGGTGTCTCAAAATTGTGCATGTGGCTAAAGATGGTGGTTTCGTTAGAAGAGATCGGTACTTGTGTTATATTATGTGAATGATGGGATTCTATGTAATCCGTATTGGAAGGTAATGATAACGAATTCAAATCGCAAGAGGTTCTTCAAAATAAAGTATTGTAGGATGTGATCCTTCTGGAAATATTGAGAGAGTATTCAGTGGCCTATATGTCTCAGACACCCTGTGGTCTTATGTACGAGTCTCGTGTGGAATGGGTTCATGTGTTATAGTGCTACAGTAGTGGCTAATATTAAATCAAAGATGAATCAGAAAGGAAACTGAGTAAATGGAACAACTTGTTAACAAACCGAAGCGGTATGATAAAGAATACGACTAATTCCTGGTATGTGGTTGAAGTAATGAGTCTTGTAGATATTGTGCAATAAAGCTTTTGAGTGTTGGCAGTCGTGTAACCCGATATGGGTATAATATGTGTATAAGGACTCAGTCCTGGCAGTTTAACTTATGCAATGTAATTTGGAGAAAGAGTTTATAATGTGTTTTAATGTGGTTTGAAAAATGAGTGTATTTCCTGTTGGTATGCAAGGCTTGGAATGTGTAATGAGTTTTCTCTATATGGGATCATGAAAGCCCTTGACGAGTTGAGTGCGCCAATGTTTGCAGCGGAGGAAAGGGATATGAATTTCCATGTTGTCTTAGTGTGATATGGTATACGCGATGTGTTATGGAAAGTTGATAATGGCATATTCAAGGTTTTGAGATCAGTTCATAATATATGGGAAGTCAATAAAATTATTGAGCAGAGCGGACAGCTGCAGGTGATTTAAGAATCGATCTTTCTGATGATTTAAGAAAATGGTACTGCTATTCTAGTAATTTGGCAGGGTATATGGTGCAAATGGACAAGGTAATGTAAAATGATGATATCCAGTTGTATGGTGGTATTCTCTTGTTGGATCGACTATAATAACTGAATCGTTGATGGCATAGTGAAATTTTCGAATGGCTTTCGAGGTATGAATAGATGCTTGATGTGTGTTATGTAATCGTACGGTGGAGTGTGGGATCAGGCATAGTGATCCATATGTAATACATGTGTTAGAGTCTGGAAGTTCTCGTAATCCGCCTATGCAGTGGTTGTATATCGTGTGTATTAGCACCGTTTATCTCTTAGCTTGATATGATGAATTTGGGTTATGATACCTTATTTCAGACTGGTTGACATAAGCCAGGTCGTCTAGACAAATGTGATATGGACGATGTCGGAAAATGACACAAATTGCGTAGCAGAGAGCATCAGAGTATGCTCCAACAGAGTAGTTGTACACGGGACCAGCGGACGGCTGGTAGGCATTGCTTTGTCAGTTGGACCTTAGTGGCGGATGTTAGTGTAGAAGTATCTATCATTGATTCAGTTCCAGTATTGAGAAACGTTGTCAGATGCGTTTCATGTGGCCAAACTTGAGGCGATATATGTTTATTATGATGAGCAACTTGACTCGACGCGTATTCATTTGACGAGGGTTACTTGGATCGGGTGGCACGCCGCCACAGGTATGGTATCTGGATCGGGTGGCACGCCGCCACGGGTATGTCATTGGAGCGGGTTGCACGCCGCAACGAAATATTGTGAAAATATAGTTAGTTATCTGCTACCTGGTATACAATACTTCCTGACTTCTGAGGAAAAGTCCGTATTGAGTATCGCTTGGCGAATGGCACATCGGTTGTGTTCTTTCAGGATTTGATAGCATACGTTAATTGTTTCACCGTGGGTGAGGTTGATTGCTTGGGTTCAGACCTAAATATGTGTGTGGCTGATCGTTTTGAGCTTAGTGGCTTGAGGTGCTTCATGAGTAATAGTGTTTGGATAGAATCATAAATTGTGGCAAGGCCACGTGATGTTATGACCTCTCGAGGAGGATTCAGGTACTTTATTTCTATAATACGAGACGCGATCTCAGTTCTATATTATGATGGCATAGAGGGATTAAATTGCAGCTCTATTTGTTGGAGACAGTTGTCATGATTTGAACTGTCATGATTCGAGTGTGTGCAGACGTTTCTGTTGGAGCCTATGTTGTGCTCGTCACGGCTTAGGCCGGTGGTTGAGATGTCATGTCACCAGTGTGGTGTGTTATGATTGAAATGACCGTTGGAGTCATTAATGAATACGAGCATATTGGATCTTAGCTTGTTAGAAAGGTAAAAATCGAGGTTTGGCTCCGAAACATTTTGTGGTACCAGTTTTAAAAGGGAAATAGATTCACGAATGGTTAACCTGAGAGATGGGTTCGGTATATCGCGTGCTTCAGCTACCGTGGGCAGGATATGGAGGTGTTGGAATAAGACTCTATCTAATAAAAGAGGTTTTCAGCTAGTATTTGGTTATTGTGGCCAGTTGTTGTGATTAGAGACTATCGACTCGAGTGATTGGGTTGTCGATACATCATATGATCTCACCCGGAGTAGCGAATATGGGTTATTGCAGTGGATTCGAGTGTATCCTCAGGTATAGGCATGGGATTTGCAATTGGCATATGATTTCAGAAAGTACAATGTGATTTATGGTTAAGATGGTCTGTGAAATTTTGACTATATGGTGTTTTCGGACTTATGTGGCATAGGGTGACGTATGATCGCCCGAATATATGCTTGGTAAGGTCATTCAGCTATTGGGTTGCTTCTAGTACAACTCTGAGTACGCTCGAGGACGAGCGATTGTTTAAGTTGGGGAGAATGTAATGACCCGGCCCATCGTTACGGGAAATTACCACCCCGTTATGTTGTAATTACATGTTTTATGATTTTATATCAGTGTTAGAGTCCATCGGGTGAGTTAGGAGTGAATTGGATTGAAAATGAGGCATATAGCATTTTTGAAGGAAACTTGAACATGGAAAGTCAACCTGGAGTTGACTATTTGATTAGAGGGCTCGGAATCGGATTCTGATGATTCGGTTAGTTACAGGAGGTGATTTATGACTTAGGAGAGCAATCGGAAATGAATTTGGAGGTCCGGTGTAGTTTTAGGTTTGAATTGGCTAAGGTTGAATTTTGGCGATATCCGATCGGTAGGTGAGATTTTGATCCGGGGTCGGAATGGAATTCCGACAGTGGCAGTAGCTTCGTTAGGTGATTTTGGATGTGCCTGCAAAATTTCAGGTCATTCGGACGTCGTTTGGTCGGGTTTTTGATTGAATGCGTAATTCGGAAAATTTTAAGGAATTTAGGCTTGAATCCGTGTGTAATTGGTGATTTTGATGTTTAGGGATGGTGTTTTTATGATTGGAACAAGTCCGTATCGTGTTTTGGAGTATGTTGGTGGTTTTCGTTGGGGTCCCGGAGCCTCGGGTTGATTTCGGGGGTCCAAACGGACCATTTCTTCTATTTTTGGAACTGCTGTTGGCTGCTGGTTTTGTTGCAGACAGATGCTCTATGCGATCGCATAGGGTTATTGCGATCGCATAGAAGGATGGAAGTGAGCCCAGAGTTGTTCTATGCGATCGCGTAATAGGAGATGCGATCGCATAGGTATGGAAATTGGCACTATGCGATCGCAGGGTCATTTGTGCGATCGCATAGAAGAGATTGGAGGGGTGAGAAAAATGTTCTATGCGATCGCATAGCAAGGGGTGCGATCGCATAGGTTCGTCAGACCGTGCATTGCAATCGCATAGCTAGTGTTGCAATCGCAGAGAAGAAAAGATGAGGCCTGGAAGGTTGTACTATGAGATCGCGGGAGAGCATTGCGATCGCATAGAAGGGGAAATTGGCAGGAAATTTAACTCCATGCGATCGCATAGGGTCATTGCGATCGCATAGAAGAGATTGTTCTGGCAGTGAATTAAATCACAGAACAGAGGGGTCGCGGGTTCATTAACCCAAAACCCCATTTTTGAGTTCCAAGAGGAGAAATTGACGGGAATTGCTGGTAATTCACCGGGGATTCATTGGAGGTAAGTTTTGTGGCTTAATTACATCATTTTAACATGAAATCCTTGGTTAATTCCCTGTAAATGGAAGATTAATTGTGGGTTTGAGCCCTAAGCCTAAATTGAAGAAAAACACCGATTTGAGTGGGCAAACGGAGTCCGATTTTGGTAAATTTTATATGTATGGACTCGTGGCGAGACGAGGGTTCCAGAAATGTGAATTTTGTAAATTTTCGGAATGTGGTACCGAAAGTCGGGTTTTGACAACTTTGGGAATTTTGATGTAAATTGAGTTGTATTGATTGGGTGTCGTCCCATTGGCCTAATTTGTTGTGTTTCTACCGTATTTGATCAGATTCTACGCGTGCGGAGCTTGATTCTCGTGGCAAGGGCATTGCGGAGTAGTCGTCGCGCCGTATTGAGGTGAGTAATAGATGCGGGTGATGACCAGCGGGTTCGAAACCCCGGTATACCACTTTGTGACGCTGTATAGCGGCGAGACACGTACTCTCTTGTGAGTGCGGGGTCGATCATGAACTGGAGACTATATATTAGTCCGACTTGTTGATACTGTATTATTGGCTATTCTCGAGCCGTCGAACCTCCTCCTCGGATGGTTGTATATATATATATATATTGTGATAATGGCCACTCTTGAGCCGAGGAACCCCCTTCTCGGGCGGTTGATTATACATGTGGGCCGTGAGCCAGTTATTGGATCCCGCGGGGATCGTTATCATTGTCTTATCATATAGACATGCTAGTTTACTACTAGTCCGCAGCTATTTTTGTTATTATGCAAATTCCAATCTCTGGAACTTGATATTACCGTTTTCCAACTGAAAAATGATAAAAGAGTTTTCAAAAACTACTTTTGAGCCTGCGAGGCTGTATCTGCATATTAGCTGACTAGTAGTGGATCGGGCTGCACGCCGCAGCGAGATATATGTTGGATCGGACTGCACGCCGCAGGAATATCTCTATGAGATGTGCTTGGGCTGTAGGAGCCCCTCCGGAGTCTGAACCCCCACACTGAGCACGGGTACCCAAAATTGGAGTCGGGCTACGCGCCGTAGCGGTCATATCATGCATTGCATTGCATTTAGCTACATCTGCTAGCTGTTATGCTATTTATTGGTAATTGTTGGAAACAGGTACAGTGAAGATTGATTCTATGACAGGGTAGCCGACTATAGCTTTACATAGTGCTTTATTGCGGATTTCTTATCTGCGCTGTCTTACCCTTGTTTATTACCACTGAGTCTGGCAGTACTCATTTTACTCCCTGCACCTTGTGTGCAGATCCAGGTACCTCTCAGCAGTGATCCAGTAGCTGTGCGAGGCGACGTTTGTGGATATTCGAGGTAGCCGCAGA
Source organism: Nicotiana noctiflora (assembly GCA_032618575.1). Lineage (NCBI taxonomy): Eukaryota > Viridiplantae > Streptophyta > Magnoliopsida > Solanales > Solanaceae > Nicotiana > Nicotiana noctiflora. The sequence goes on along the minus strand of JASVEL010011546.1, from coordinate 32,718 downwards.
GTCCGCAGGACCCGACATCCCTTCCTACTGTCTTTGGATTTTGTATTGACATTTCTTTCCGCTCTTGGTATTTTGTAAACCCTTATACACTCATGTTCAGTAGAGGCTCATGACTCTTGACCCTTGGTCTATGGGAGTTGATGTATTAAGGGACTTGGTTCCCCGTTTTCGTTACATGTATCGCTGTTATTTCTTGAATTAATTTGTTTAAATGGGTTAAAGAGAGCTTCTAGCTCCGTGGTTGATATGGATTGGTCAGGCTGGCTTAGCAAGGTGCTGGGCGCCATCATGACCGGATTTGGGGTCGTGACAGTTAATATTTTGGGTTTTGTTTGGTTTTTGGGTCATTGAATCACTCCTGGTTTGAACTTGCTGCATTGGTTGCTGCTGCTGACCTACTATTCCACCTATTCTGACTTTGTATTACAGGTACACATTGTATCTCCAAGCTAAAAAATAATGGAATGAAGTGCTGTTCATTTTCCTCTTTGTTGATTTCTTTTAATTCTGTTTTTTTAGATTCTGTTTTGATTTCCTCTTTGCAAATTCTTATCAATTTAAGAAGTCTGTTATGAATTTAGATTACTAGATAATTATAGTTATAATTGGACAGTTAGTCAGGCTACTGTCGTTTTGAATAATTAAGGATTTTGACATTGTGCTTGACAGTTATTTCATTAGTCATAGTGATTTGAATTAAATTTTGGATGAATGTATAATTAGACTTTTATTCTTAACTGTTAGTAGTGTAATTGGACTGTTATCTCGTAAATGTTAGAAGTACTTGGACTGTTAAGATAGACATACCATATTAGCTTGCCAGTCAATTATTGATATATAGTTAGCAATCAGTCACCCTGATAGTATATAAATAGTTTTGTTGCATTTGAGTAAAACTGTTCAGGTGTATTCAATGTCAAACTTGTTAGCTTATTTAAAATATATTGAATACGGCTTACTTATAAATAGGAAGTTTAACTGAAGAAAAAAATAACATTCCAGCGTTGGGATTAATAGCAGTAGTTTACGTTTAAAAATAGTCATTTGAGAATCATCTTAGTATATTAGTTAAAATCTGTTAGTTTAGTAATAATTTGATAGCTATTCGGTTTCTAATAGGTTCAAATGTTTTGTTAAGAAAATTAACTCACATTAGTTCTGCAAATTACAACAGTTTTGTCTATTAAGAAATTTATATGAATTAATATTTCATTACAACAGCTAAGATGTTTTTTTGATTTCGTTATTTGATTCATATGAATTAATTTATGAGCAATTATTTGGTTTGCTCACTTTCAGGGATTTTAATCCCTCAATTCACGTATGGTCTGCTTTTGCTCTTTCGTTTGGGCCTGTCTCAGGCCCAACATTTGAAAAAAATTAATCCAAGACAAAATGTATAAATTGGAATTCTTTGGACCTAAGGTTAAAATGGCACTTGACCCGTTAATATTTAATTGATAGGCTATGGTATTGCTTAATAATAATAAATTAGGACCTTTGTTTATTATTAGAGACCAGTCAAATAAAAATCATAGTCATGATAGGATTGACATTAAATAAAATAATGAGACGAGCCTCGCCAAACAAAAATATACATTTGCAGGGCCCTCAACAATTGTTATGAAAACCTTAGATTTGGAAGGACCATTTAGCAAATTCACGGTCTTTTCCCAAACTTAAAAATACAATAGACTCTTTAGGCACGACTTTAATCAAATTACTTTCCTAAATACGGGTGTACATTTATGTGACCCAAATCCAAATCTCAACTTAGTCGAAATGTGTTGACAACCACGGGCGTACTGGTACGACGTGGCTCGAGGTACATTTTTACTATGTTACAATTCTTATAAAATAATAGTAATCGAAAGCAGTTGAAAGTTAAAATTTGCACGTGAGTTTGAAGCATGTTATAAAAATCAGATAATTAAGCCAAATGCGACAGTTGAGCGACCGTGCTAGAACCACGGAACTCGGGAATGCCTAACACCTTCTCCGGGGTTAACAGAATTCCTTATCCGGATTTCTGGTTCGCAGACTGATAAATAGAGTCAAACCTTTCCTCAATACGGGATTCAAATCGGTGACTTAGGACACCATAAATATCCAAGTGGCAAATCTGAATCTCTTAATAAATGAATCATGTTTTGGTTGTCCTTTAATTGGAAAAATTTCTTTTACATCTCGTGCCCTCACGGGTAGCTCCGCCAAAAGGAGGTGTGACAGCTCTGACGACTCTCCTGGGGAATAATAACCCAGAACCACGAGTTCAGGTTTAGAAATTCGAGCTTATGATAAATTGTTGTATTTTGGCATTATTATCTGATATTTTTATATACTCAATGTGCAAAATGATGATTTTTACCGCTTTGATATTATTTGAACTATATATATAAACTGTGTCGAAACTATTTTCTTCTTACCTCCGGGGATGTGCTTTGTTTAAGACTCCCCCTTCTGTTAAATGTCATACCAAAATAAGAAATAGAGGCCGAAAAAGTTACAAAGTCGGACGATCCCGCGGGTTCCTGGTACGTAGCCCCCTCCTCGATCCGAGTTGTCCGCTCGGGTACACAGTCTAGAAAAATAAACCCAGGTTTTAAATCTAGAATAACAAAGCCTCATGCCGGATCCCTAGTAGGAATGTTTATTTGCATCATGTTGCATTTGACTTAGGGGACTCAACACAGGGGTTGGGTCCGTCTAGGACAAGCTACCTGAAGTGAAAAGACCATCCTGCTGCATAAAATTTTGTACATTTATTTGTTTAGATCGGCAGGTTAACCGGCTTCAAATATTGGAAAACTAAAAAAAATATAACAATGTAGAGAGATTACTACTCATTTTTAGGGAAATAAACCACTGCCCAAGCAGTGTCGAAACTCTGCAGGATTTTTGAGAAAAATAAAAAAAAAATATTTTTTATAGTTTACTTTGTTTGCCAATGAAAACAGAAGAATTGATAAGTTTTTATTTATTCAAAATAGTTTGCTTTATTTGCTAATAAAAAAAATGAAGAGTTTATTTTTCAAAAATAGTTTGTTTTACTTTCCACTAAAAATATATATATATATTTTCAAAAAAAAATAGTTTGCTTTATTTGCCAATATATAAAAAAAATGTGTGATTTTGTTTTCAAAAAAAAGTTTATTTGTTTGTAAATAAAATGAAAAAATAGTTCGTTTTGTAGCCAATAAAAAAAATAAAAAAAATGTTTGTCTGCACATATAGTTTGTTTATTTGGAACCGAACTATGCTGGTTTGATTCTCACACGGTGTGAGATAAGTCGGCAACCCTCGTCAGGTCCAACCTCCCCTTTTGCAAAAAAAAAAAAAAATAGCCAAAAATACCAAAATTAATTTTTCATCGTAAATAAGTCGGTGATGCCGTTTTCAAAATAGTCGAATGTTCCGAAAGGGACGGCGGAAGGCTGATTTGGTATAAACAGCCACCTTTGGGTCAAGTTTTTAGAGTTTGATCGATTGACCCACACAATATTAAAATCTTCGTCCCCGAGACGCTGAAAGGCCGTGTTTACAATTTGGGGTTTTTCTATTTTTGAAAAATAAGAAAAATAGTAATAAAATAAGCCAGGATGATGCATGCGATCAGAGCAAAGACATTTAGAAATGGTTGAACTGCTTAGGAACATTGCATACCAACGTGCAAGTACAATATGTGTTAACTCTAACCCTAACAAAGTTTGTTGTTTTTCCAGAAGATTTCAAACATTTAGTTTGTTAGGATGTTCTGGCAGATTACCATTACCACACGAGATCCAAAGGGCCCATTCCGAAAAGCATGTCTGGTTCGGACAAAAGCATCGAAGAGGAAAAAACGGAAATGCAAACGATGAAAGAAGAAGTAGACATGTTAAGGCGACAGATAGCAGAAATGCACATAGCCTGGGCTAGAGGGCAACCATTACCGTTGCTTCCCAATGCTCCTACTCTCCCACCGGCTCAGACTCTGGAAGATCCTCCCCCTGGTCCGTCAACAAGCTTCCCAAGTCACCACTACTACCAGGGAAGAAATCCCTATGATCCCCAAGTTCCACCACCCAATCAAAACCCTGCTCCACTAAATGCTCTCGTCTTTATGGCGCCTCGACGAGCCCCATTGCACAGGTCGTTTAATGAAACGTTGTTTCAGGCTCACGATACACAATATTACCCCCTGAACTCACATTCAAAGCACCCGAGCCACATAATCCTAACTTTGAGGTCCCGGCGGAAATTGAAAGGCCGGCTAAGAGCCCAGAGCAAGAAGAAATGATGCGGAAGTTTAAAAGCCTGGACCAATCCTTAAGAAACATGCATGGGTTAGGCCACCAAGTCAGAGTAGCCTACAAGGATCTATGCCCGTTCCCTGACATCCAATTACCAGCAGGATTCAAGATGCCCAAGTTCGATTTGTATGAAGGTCATGGAGATCCTATGGCTCATTTGCGGGGTTTTTGTAGTAAGATGAGGGGAGCAGGAGGGAAAGATGAGTTGTTAATAGCTTACTTTGGCCAGAGTTTGAGTGGGTCGGCATTGGAGTGGTACACAAGACAAGATCCAAGCAGGTGGTACACATGGGATGATCCGGCACAAGCTTTCGTCGGACACTTCCAATACAACCTTGAGATAGTCCCAAACTGTCTCACATTACTAAAGCTTGAGAAGAAACCCGGGGACTGCTTCCGGGAATTTGGATTCCGATAGAGAAAAAAGGCAGCAAGAGTCGATCCTCCTATGAGAGAGGGGGAAATGGTGGACTACTTTCTGCAAACTCTGGAGCTAACTTACTTTGGTCACCTGGTGAAATCGTTTGGAAAATCTTTCAACAAAGTGGTCAAAATGGGTGGTATGATAGTAGAGGGACTTAAGTCCAATAAGATCTTTCGCTATTCCGCAATAAATGCAACAACTCAGGCTATTCAAAACGGCACAGGGGTTGCAGTCGGGAAGAAGAGAAGAGAAGAAGTTGCAACGGTAGAGGAAGGTACTTGGTACAGATTGAAAGGTCCTTCCCCTCACTACCAAGCCAGACCCTACCACCCAAATCACCCAAATCACCCTCTACGAAACACATATCCACCACCAAGGGCTTACAATAACCCTCTAGGACCAGGTTTCAAGGGAATCATGTTTCCAGAAATGAAAGGGCACAGAGAATATTTACTGAGTTGGGAGAAACCTATACTGCTTTGTTCCGCAAATTAAAGCAGTTAGGCTTGTTAAGTCCTATTGAGCCAAGATTGCCAAATCCCCTACCCCAAAGTATGGATCGCTCGGTAAGCTATGAGTATCGTTCAGGGGCTCCCGGACATGATACCGAGAAGTGTTAGAAATTGAAACATGTAGTGCAAAATCTTATTGACACTAATAAGATCGAGGTTCAGACACCAAAGGCACCCAACATCAATCAGAATCCGTTGCCAGCTCACCCTTAGACCCATATGATCAAATTGGTACACAAGGGAAAGAAAATTAAGAAGCCCGATCCGTGATATTTGGACTATATTCCAAGGCAAAACCAATCGATAGAAGTTGGTATCTAAGAAGTCGTGCTTGGTAATCGGGAGGAGTTTTGGTGGTTTGTTTGGTTGTCATTTCTGTTGTCCGGGTTATTTTCAGGGTTGTGATCCGGATTTTGTCTTGCAGTCAAACCCTATTATCCTTCCATTTTTGTCATTGCAGTTTGTTTAGTTTTGTCGAGTTTCATTTCAGGGTTGTACTTTGGTTCATTTTGCTTGTTTTGTTATTGAACCATTTCGCCGTTTAGTTTAATGAAACTTTCGGTCTTTTGTTACCCCCAGTCATCTTCTTTGTTTAGTTCTTTTTATCTTTAGATTTGTCATTTGTTCGAACGCCGATTCTATTGACATGGAATCTACACATAATTTTGGCCTAATATTAAGAGTTAATCTTGAAGCAATTGGAAGATGATAAGGGTATTTTACAAGAAACAAAAATGAGTTGAGATTATTTGGAGCCCGAGTCATGTGAAACTGGGGCAGGTAAAACACAAAAAAAAACCTTAAGTGCAAATTGGCCATGTTAGCATAGGGGTCGCTCGTGATACTCAAATAAGAGTGTCGTCCAAAAATGCTTTAAAATGACAAATAACAAGGCGAATGGGCAGATATGGTTATCAATCCTGGCGCAACCAGAAGATGTCGTGAATATGTTGTTTGCACTTGGTGTGTTTTGAAGATTGGAATGACGAAGTCATTTTGTTCTACTATCTAAACACTTTATCCTTCGTTAACCCTTTGAGCCTTATGTGCTTCCTTTCATACCCCTCATTCGGAATTAGTCGCAAAGACTTGAAACGCAAATTTGAAAAGACAAGAGAAGAAAAGGATAAATAAAAAGAAAAGAAAAAGAAATTAACAAAAAGAGATAAAGAAAAGAAAATAATAAAGAAAAATGAATGAAAAAGAAAAACTTGAAAAAACAAGGAATTGGGAATTACGTTTGACCTGATTCCTCGAAGAGGATACGTAGGCGCTTCACAGCTCGGTCATAGTGTAAATAAAAAAATAAAAAATCCTCAAGTAAGAAACTGGGGCAAAGAAAAAGTGTGTTTATTATAAATACATTTAGGTCCGAAGGTTGTACAGTTTGAACCCAAAATTGATTTGTTTTGAGCCTTTAATACCCTTTCTTTCTAGTCCTATCCAAATCCCACATTACGGTCCAAAGAAAGACCTTCCGATCAGTCTTCAAAAGAGGCCAAGTCCAGCAAATACAAGAGTCGCATCAGAGTAGAACTCTTTGATTCCCAGCAGAAAAGACTCTGATTCCCAGCAGAAAAGAAATACGAGAGAGTCTTAGCAGTGACACCCCAATCCCCAGCTAAAAGTAATACAAATGAGAGAGTCTTACCGGTGAAAACCTTCATAGGCACCATAAGGCGACGAAAGCTGAGAGAAAATCAAAATGAGATAGGCTTGAAAGTGAAAACCTTTCGGGCACTACATGTCGAATAAAGGTGATAATCGGACGGAAATCACAAGACAGAAATTGTGAAAGGCGATTAACGACGAAGAATAGGCCATATGTGCATCTCATGACCATTAGAGTTGGTATCCGCGTTTGATAAGTTTTTATAGTTAGAGAGTCATTTTTCCTTGGTCTTCTATTTTGTTTCTTTTATCTCTCTCCTTTTATCAAAAATTCCCCATCAAAGTCTGTCTGGTCAGAACAAGTGAGAAATGACTTCAGAACTTGCCACCAACTTTCCAATTATTATGCAAGGCAAGGAAATGTCCTTAATGACAAAGAAGTGTGGTGCAAGGAAGATTATTAAACTGGGGCAGAAAATTTTCTTTTCATTTTAAAAATTTTCTGGAAGTCGAGTCCCACTTGGGGAAGAAGGAAGATAAGACAAGCCTTAAGGGAAGTGGTCTTCGAACCAGTGTCATCTCCAACAGCCTACAAAAGAGTGAAATACCAATTTTGAAAAAATGAAAATCCCCCAGCAGTGTTATATTCAGCAAGTTCCGAGGTGGCCGGACAACATAGAGTGGTAAAGGAAGAAATAAAATTTTATCTTCAACGAAATAACCCCCAGCAAGTTGAGAAACACAGAACGGGGAAGGGATAAATGAAAAAACTCATCCCCAGCAGGAATATCATCTCCAGCAAATGAAATTATTCCCCAACAGGTTTTGGGAACCCCGAGCGAGGGAAAGGGGAAAAGGAAAAACCACCCCACAGGAGTGTCACAACCATTCACAATGTTTTGAACTAACAAATTTTCTTTGATTTGAAACAAGGAAAGAAAGTGCTATTGGTAGCAAAAAATCATGCCACAAGGAAGAACACCAAAACTGGGGCAGAAAATTTTCTGCCGTTGTTGAAACTTTTCTCGGAGAAACGAGGAAGGCAATTCAAGATGATGTATCAGGTTTGTCAACCTTCAAATAGGATGTCTCAGGTTTGTCCACCTTCAAACAGGATGTCTCAGGTTTGTTCACCCTCAAACCAGGATACGATGGGAGTATCCGCCCTCGAATAGGATACGATGGGGGTATCCGCCCTCGAATAGGATACGATGGGAGTATCCACCCTCGAATAGGATACAATGGGAGTATCCGCCCTCGAATAGGATACGATGGGTAGGATACGATGGGAGTATCCGCCCTCGAATAGGATACGATGGGAGTATCTGCCCCCGAATAGGATACGATGAGAGTATCCGCCCTCGAATAGGATACGATGGGAGTATCCGCCCTCGAATAGGATACGATGGGAGTTTCCACCCTCGAACAGGATACGATGGGAGTATCCGCCCTCGAATAGGATACGATGGGAGTATCCGCCCTCGAATAGGATACGATGGCACTATCCGCCCTTGAATAGGATACGATGGGACTATCCACCCTTGAATAGGATACGATGGGAGTATCCGCCCTCGAATAGGATACGATAGGAGTATCCGCCCTCAAATAGGATACGATGGGACTATCAGCCCTAAAATAGGATGCGATGGGACTATCCGCGCTCGAATAGGATAGGATGTGAGTATTCTCCCTTGAATAGGATACGATGGGACTATCCGCCCTCGAATAGGATATTTTTAGGTTCATCCGCCTTCGAATAGGATATTTTACGTTTAATTTATTTCGACCTGAGTGGTCCTGCTTGCATAAACATTGTCATATACATATTTCATAAATTATTGCCAGAATGCATTTCAAAAGTTGCTAATAAAAATAAGCGCCCACCTGTATAACAAGAGGAATGTTTTTCAGTCTTTACATTGCAGGTCTTGAAACCCGTAACCTACCATAAAGCAGAAGGTCACAACAAGAGTTCCCAGCGCAAATTCAAGCGCATGAGTCAAAGAAAGATAAGACAAATCTTGAGAGAATCGACCTTCAAGCCTTGGTTGTCCCCAGAATAACAGACTTGGCAAAGAAAGTCGTATTTCGAGGAAGCATAAAAAAGGGTCCATAAAAGAAGCCGTATCCTCAGTGGATTGAGCAAAACGATGAAAAGTGGTATTCGGAAAGGCAGTAGGCCAGTATCATTCCCAAATTTGCAAGATAAAGAAGCACCGGAGGAAACTCAAGCCAATAAGAAAGCAAGGCGGCAAAAAAAAGTTGAAGATAGATAGTATCATGTGATCCGTAGGCTAGCCTAGCTTCTTGTTTAATCTTTAGCACGGTGTAAGAAGGAGCTCGGTAAGCAGTAAAAGCAGCAGCAACAGTAGTGACAGTAAAACCACAGTTCCACGGTAGTCCCAGCTACCAAAGCTTCTCGAACTACATTGACCTGATTCCCTTTTAACCAGGGATATGTAGAAGACCTTTTGAAGCAAAGGTTCAGTCAAGTCTTTCAAAAAATGCTTCATACGGAGTACTCAAACGGGCAAAAAATCACTCGTATCCGCTCACATATCTTTGCAGGAAAACTATTCATGTTTTCGCGCAAAGAGGGGCAGCTGTGAGCACGTGATTTTTGCCCTATATGAGAATTACTCCCAAAAATTCAAAATAAAATAATTTTTGTGTTGTTTGCAATATTTGTGGATTTTGTGTTATTTTTCTCTTATTATTTGCGTTTGTGTGTCCACGACTATTTGTTCAAATCAATAAAAAATACAAAAATGTTGCATTTATATTTTTAGGATATAATTCCGCACTTACAAGTGTTTAAATTTATTTTACGAATATGAAAAAATCACAAAAATATGTAATTTTGTATTTTAGTATTTAATTTCAAAATTATGTGATTTTATTTTAAAATTCGTATTTTTTGTGTGTTAATTGTTAGTTGAAGTTAATTTGATTTGTGTAATTTAATCTAGGATTTCAATGTTATAAACTAGGAAGGAAATAAAAGAAAATTACTAAAAAAGAGAAAAGAAATTGGAATTGGACCAGCTTTAAAATAAAAATCCAAGCCCAAACCATTTTCTACCCCAGTCCAGCCCAAAACCAGGAAACCCGGTCTGCCCCAACCCCGTCACCCCAAAATGACCCCGTTTTATTAAAAAGATTGATCTTGGCCGTTGGATTCTCGTGATCCAACGGCTGAGATTAATTCTTGCATTTAACCTAACTAAAGACCCCCCAAACCCTGTTTCCCCTTTCATTTTTGCCAACCCACCCCTGTTTATCGCCTTCCTCAGCAAACCCTAGCGTCGCCTTCAGTCTATTCATCATTTCAGGACGACGGCGGAGCTCCAAATACCACTGATTGAACTTTAGCTTGTTGAAAGTTTCAAGTGGTTTTGGATGTTACCTTGAGTTCATTTGGTTTGTTTTGGTACTACTGTGGGTCAATATTTTGGGTTTTGTTTGTCTTTTGGGTCATTGAATCACTCCTGGTTTGAACTTGCTTCATTGGTTGCTGCCGCTGACCTACTTTTCCACCTTTTCTGACTTTGTATTACAGGTACACATTGTATCTCCAAGCTGAAAAATAATAAAATGAAGTGTTGTTCATTTTCCTTTTTGTTGATTTCTTTTATTTCTGTTTTTTTAGATTCTGTTTTGATTTCCTCTTTGCAAATTCTTATCAATTTAAGAAGTCTGTTATGAATTTAGATTACTAGATAATTGTAGTTATAATTGGACAGTTAGTCAGGCTACTGCAGTTTTGAATATTTAAGGATTTTGACATTGTGCTTGATAGTTATTTCATTAGTCATAGTGATTTGAATTAAATTTTGGATGAATGTATAATTAGACTTTTATTCTTAACTTTTAGTAGTGTAATTGGATTGCTATCTCGTAAATGTTAGAAGTACTTGGACTGTTAGGATAGATATACCATATTAGCTTGCCAGTCAATTGTTGATTTATAGTTAGCAATCAGTCACCCTGATAGTATATAAATAGTTTTGTTGCATTTGAGTAAAACTGTTCTGTTCAGGTATATTCAATGTCAAACTTGTTAGCTTATTTAAAATATATTGAATACGGCTAGCTATAAATATGAAGTAACTGAAGAAAAAAATAGCTTTCCAACGTTGGGATTAATAGTAGTAGTTTACGTTTAAAAATAGTCATTTGAGAATCACTTTAGTATATTAGTTAAAATCTGTTAGTTTAGTAATAATTTGATAGCTATTCAGTTTCTAAGAGGTTCAAATGTTTTATTAAGAAAATTAACTCACATTAGTTCTGCAAATTACAACAGTTTTGTCTATGAAGAAATTGTTATGAATTAATATTTCGTTACAACAGCTAAGAAGTTTTTTTGATTTTGTTATTTGATTTATATGAATTAATCTATGAGCAATTATATGGTTTGCTCAGTTTCAGGGATTTTAATCCCTCAATTCACGTATGGTCTGCTTTTGCTCTTCTGTTTGGGCCTGTCTCAGGCCCAACATTTGAAAAAAATTAATCCAAGACAAAATGTGTAAATAGGAATTCTTTGGACCTAAGGTTAAAATGGCACTTGGCCCGTTTATATTTAATTGATAGGCTATGGTATTGCTTAATAATAATAAATTAGGACCTTTTTTATTATTAGAGACCAATTAAAAAAATTATAGTCATGATAGGATTGACCTTAAATAAAATAATGAGACGAGCCTCGCCAAACAAAAATATACAATTGCAGGGCCCTCAACAATTGTTATGAAAACCTTAGATTTGGAAGGACCATTTAGCAAATTTCATGGTCTTTTCCCAAAGTTAAAAATCCGATAGACTCTTTAGGCACGACTTTAATAAAATTAATTTCCTAAATACGGGTGTACATTTATGTGACCCAAATCCAAATCTCAACTTAGTCGAAATGTGTTGACAACCACGGGCGTACTTGTACGACGTAGATCGAGGTACATTTTTACTACGTTATAATTCTTTTAAAATAATAGTAATCGAAAGCAGTTGAAAGTTAAAATTTGCACGTGAGTTAGAAGCATGTGATAAAAATCAGATAATTAAGCCAAATGCAACAGTTGAGCGACCGTGCTAGAACCACGGAACTCGGGAATGCCTAACACTTTCTCCTGGGTTAACAGAATTTCTTATCCGGATTTCTGGTTCGCGAACTGATAAATAGAGTCAAACCTTTCCTCAATACGGGATTCAAATCGATGACTTGGGAGACCATAAATATCCCAAGTGGCGACTCTGAATCTCTTAATAAATGAATCCCATTTTGATTTTCCTTTAATTGGAAAAACTCCTTTTACATCTCGCGCCCTCGCGGATAGCACCGCCAAAAGGAGGTGTGACATTTGTCAACCCAAAAGACATGACCAGAAATTTATAATGTTTGTACCGAGTGCGGAATGCTGTCTTAGGGACATCAGATACCCTAATCTTCAGCTGATGATAGTCAGATCTCAAGTCTATCTTCGAAAAGACCGTGGCACCCTGAAGCTGATCAAATAAATCATCAATTCGCGGGACTGGATATTTATTTTTGATAGTCACCTTGTTCAACTGTCGATAATCAATGCACATTCTCATGAACCATCTTTCTTCTTTACAAATAATACCGGCGCGTCCCACGGCGAAATACTAGGTCTAATGAAAACCTTTTCAAGTAAATCCTGCAACTGCTCTTTCAATTCTTTTAACTTTTGCGGAGCCATACGATATGGGGAATAGGAATGGGTTGAGTTCCCGGAGCCAAGTCAATGCAAAAAATCAATATCCCTATCGGGTGGCATACCCGGTAGGTCTGAAGGAAATACTTCAGGAAATTCGCAAACCACGGGCACAGAGTCAATAAAAGAAACCTCAGCACTGAAATTACGGATATAGGCTAAATAAGCCAAACACACTTTTTCAACCATACGTTGAGCCTTAACATAAGAATTAAAATTCCGGCTAGTATGATCAAAAATTCATGTCTACTTTATACGAGACAAATTCAGTAGAGCTAAGGTCACAGTCTTGGCATGGAAATCCAAAATAGCATGATATGAAGATAGCCAGTCCATGTCTAATATGATATCGAAGTCTACCATATCTAGGAGCAATAAATTAGCACGGGTCTCAAGACCATCAATCACTACAATACATAACTGATGAACTCGATCAACCATAATAGAATCGCCTACTGGTGTAGACACATGAACAGGAACACCCAGTGGATCACTAGGCTGAAACAAGTACGGTGCAAAATAGGAAGACACATACGAATATGTAGACCCATGGTCAAATAATGCTGATGCCTTTCTATCACAAACCAAAATAATACATGTAATGACGGCATCTGAAGACTCAGGCTCTGGTCCGGCAGGAAGTGCATAACATTGGGGCTGTGCCCCACCACCCTGAGCAGTATCTCTAGGACGATCAGCTGCTGGCTGGTCTCTACCTCTATTGGTCTGAGCTCCACCTCTATGACCTCTGCCTCCACCTATATATCCTTTACCCCCGCCTCTAGCCGGACGGGCAGGCTATGGGGGAACCGGGGTCTGAACCATAGCACGAGAACCCTAGTGCTGTGACTAAGCACCTCTAAATCTCGGGCAATGTCTCCTGATGTGACCCATATCTCCACACTCATAGCACCCGTCTGAACGCTGAAGCTGGGAAAACTGGGACTGGCCTCGCCGACCCGAATGATCACCTCAGAAGCTCTAAAGTGGTTGTGCACTGATAGGTGCTGGTGATGCACTATACATCTGCGGATCAGATTAATGTGGTTGAGAATCATGACTACCTGAAGGATCGTGAGAAGCCTGAAGAGCTGACTGAAAAGGCCTATGAGGATGACCTCTACCATACGAATTTCTACCTCCAGATGAGGTACCACTGAACCTGCCTAAATTACGGGGCCTCTTATCTGATCCATGACCTGCTCCCTGTGACAGAGCCATCTCGATCAGGCGGGCTGCATTAGCCACCTCCTGAAAAGTGATTTCAGTTCCTGCCCCCATAGCCATCTGTAGCCGAATTGGCTGATTCAAGCCATCAATAAACCTTCTCACCCTTTCTATATCTATGGAAGTATGACAATGGCATGATGAGTCAGGTCAATGAACCTAGTCTCGTACTGTGTGACAGACATAGAACCCTGGTGAAAACGCTCAACTTGCCTGCGCAGAGCCTCCCTCTAAGTTGTTGGAAGGAACTTTTCCAAGAACAACTCTACAAATTGGCCCCAAGTCAAAGATGATGATCGTGATGGCCTAGATAGACAATAATCTCTCCACCAAGTCTTGGTGGAACCAGATAATCTAGAAGTGGCAAAATCAACATCATTAGTATCCACAATGCACATAGTACGGAGAACCTCGTGGCAGCTATATAAGAAGTCCTGGGGATCCTCTAAAGGAGTGCCACTGTAGGTGGTAGTGAACAGCTTGGTAAACCTGTCCAACCTCCATAACGCGTCAGCAAACATAGCTGCACCATTACTAGCCTGAGTCACTATGACAAGCTGAACTGCCTCAACTGGCTGAATCACAGGAACCTGATCCTGTGGAATTACTAGCTTCGGATTGCCTGTAGCAGGAGTCTGATTACCTCCTCCAGCCTGAGAAGTGGCTGGTGCTACTGGCAGTAAACTTGCTATGGTGATATTTTCCATAAAACCTGCTATCCGGACTAGAGCATCCTGAAGGTCCAGTGTAAACATAACCCCTCCTGGGACCAGAGCTGGGCCCACTAGAACTGTTGGGGCTTGAACCTCCTCCTTGATATGAACTTGAGGTTCTGCCACTTGTGCTGCTGCTCGGGGCTGAGCTCTGCCCCTACCTTGCCCTTTAGGACGGCCTCGACCTCGGCCTCTGCCCTTGGTAGGAGCTGCTGCTGCTGGGGCCTCGGGCTGCTGGTCAGTAGATAAGAAAGCACGTGTTCTTTCCGTCTGCGAAAGAACAAAGTAGAAATTCAATTAGCACTTGAAAGATCAAAGTCGCATGACCGGAAAGAATAAAGGGAAGATTTTCCTAACTCTGTAGTCTCTGGGGGATAAATACAGACGTCTCCGTACCGATCCCCTCAGACCCTACAAAGGTTGTTCGTGAATTGTGAGACCTATGCAACCTAGAGCTTTGATGCCAACTTGTCACGATCCAGATTTCCCACCATCGGGAGTCATGATGGTGCGTACTAGTGGAAGCTAGGCAAGCCAATTCTTACTTATATTTCCACTAGTTACAACTCTCTTTTTAAGACTTTAAATAAAATTATGAATTTACAGCGAATAAATAAATTTAGCAGAAGACTTAGAAAATTTTACTAAATACGATACAGAAAACCCAAGCATGATACACTACCCAAGACTAATGTCACAATACTCACGAACGTCTAAGAATAATACACATAATCACCTGAAAGAAATATAAGTTGTTTATCTCAAATACGTGAGATAACAGAATGAAAAATAAATATAGAGGAGACAACAGGTCCTGCAGACGCCTGCAAGGCTACCTCGAAGTCTCAGTAGTCGGAATATCCACAATTGTGCTACTGCCGCTACTGCTTTCCGTAACCTATATCAACGCAAAAAGAGCGCAGAGTGTAGTATCAGCACAACCGATCCCATGTGCTGGTAAGTGCCTGGCCTATCCCGGCGAAGTAGTGACAAGGCTAGGACCAGACACCCACATAAACATGTGCATTTAAAATATATATAGATACAAGCAAACAACAATATACAATAGTGAACATTTATAGGGAAAAGAACATACCCTGGTACAATAGCTAAACATTATTTCATAAAAATAATATGGATAATGGAATACAATTCTGTTTCCAAACTCACATCATCCACTTACAGGAGTACAATCACTCGTTCTCATTTTACTATCAATCCTCTCTTTTATTTAACAAAACCATTCATAATATATTACCGGCTATTATGGCCAATATCAACAATTATTATCTGTTAGTAGTGCGGCATGCACTCCGACCCTCCAGATAAGTCACCGGCATCTATGGCCAATAACACTACAAAATAGGCTACCGGCAACTATGGCTAATACCAACAATCAATATCTGTTAGTAGTGCGGCGTACACTCTGACCCTTCCGTAAGTCACCGGCGCTATGGCAAATAACAATAATCAATATAATATGTTACCGGCATTGAACCAATAATCTCTGATCAACAATATGTATATAAATGTATTACGGTATTAAACAAATAATCTTCAATTTCAACAATATTCATATTACCGATGTAAAACCAACAAAATAATAATAAATCAACAATATATGTCTGTTACCGATGTGACACCAATAATCTTTAATCAACAATTTATATATATTACCAGTATGAAACCAATAATAATTTCCTTTCATATAATCACATAGGATTAATAGGAATTTAATCCATTTAATACCCACGGTCATGCTCGACCCCCAACGTATAGATACTCGTCACCATGCCTATACGTCGGACTCCACACAGAACAATTAGCACATAAACTCAATTCCTATTCCCACAAGCTAGGATAGATCAAACACATACCTCGAAAGTTTACGAACAATTCAATCCGTAGCAATGCCTTTTACTTTCAAATTTGGCTCCAATCCAATCGTATCTATACACAATTGATTTAATATCAACAATTCTACTTAACAAACTAGTTCATATAGCTAAATATAATTTTTATAATATTCTGCTCGGAATAGTAAAAATCGACCTCGAGCCCACATGATCGAAACTCGAGGTTCGAACCAAAATAAATTCACCCAGTCATCCACGAGTTCAAATATGCAATTTGTTCTTAAGTTCGACCCCAAAATGAGGTCTAGATCGCAAATTCTTTGAAAATCCAAACTATACTCATTTCTCTAATTTTTCTACCCATTTACACATATTTTAGGCCTAGGAATTCAAATAATATTGATGAAAATGAAGAAAACGAGTCAAGAATCACTTACCCAAGAATTTGATGAAGAATCGCCCAAGAAGCTGTGGAGAAGAGAGAGTTTGAGAAATGGGATTTTTATCCTGTTTCTGTTCTGCTTCTAGTATAAATTCACTGGGCGAAAAATTGTTTTATTTGATCGCAGGGCCTGTGATGCAAACGCATAGAAGAAAATAAAAGGGGCAAAAAATTGCTCTATGCGATCGCGGAGCAGTGATGCGATCACATAGAAGAAAAAATAGGGGGCTGAACTTGCTCTATGCGATCGCAGGAACTGGTATGCGATCGCATAGAAGGATTTCTGGGCCTCCAAATTTTACTCTATGCGATCGGTAGGGATAATGCGATTGCATAGAAGGATTTCCTGGACTTCACATTTACTCTATGCGATCGCGGCGTAGTAATGCGATCGCATAGAACAAACTGGATGGCTACTAAATTAACTTTATGCGATCGCGAAGGACCTATGAGATCGTATAGAACAAATTAATGACTTCCCAATTAACTCTATGCGATCGCAGACATGCTTATGCGATCGCATAGAACAAAAACCTGGACACCAGCAACCAACAAAAATACAAGATTTTTGTAATTCCAAAACATCTTGTTACCTATCCGAAACTCACCCGAGCCCTCGGGGCTCCAAACCAAATATGTACACTAACTCAAAAACATCCTATGAACTTGCTCGCGCGATCAAATCGCCAATATAACATCAAAATCAATGAATTGAGCCTTAAAACTCAAGAATTCTTTCAAAATTTCATAACTTCCAAAATTTCCATTTTAAGGCCGAAACACGTCAAACGACGTCCGTTTTTAACCAAACTTTACAGGAAGCACTTAACCAATATATATGACCTGTACTGGGTGTCGGAACCAAAATACGAGCCCGATACCATTACTTTTTAATCAAATTTCAGTTTTATTTTCCTTAAACATTTTCATAAAACAATTTAACAGAAAAATTCTTTTACCTGGGTTCTAGACCTCGGATTTCGATTCCGGGCATACGCCCGAGTTCCATATTTTTGTACGGATTTTCTGATACCATCAAATCACTGGTCCGGGTCTGTTTACCAAAAATGTTGACAAAAGTCAACCATATCAATATCAATATCAAAGTTCTTCAAAATTTTCACATATTTCATATATTTCAACATAAAAATTTTCCAGCTTCGTGCTTGTGCTGTGATCGCAAATCGAGGCAACTATAAATGAGGTTTTCAAGGCCTTAAAGCTCGAAGTGATTGAAAAACAAGTGATCACAGGTATTATCTTGGTCTGCCACATGGATTCTTCGGTCTTATTTGATCCAAGATTTACCTATTCCTACGTATCTTCATATTTTGCGCATCATTTGGGTACGACCCATGGTATTCTTGCCTTGCCCGTGCATGTGTCTACCCCGGTGGGTGATACAGTTATTGTGTATCATGTATACCGATCCTGCCTTGTTACTATTGGGGGTCTGGAGACCCGAGTTGACTTATTATTATTGGGCATAGTGGATTTCAATGTTATTCTAGGCATGGATTGGTTATCTCTTTACCATATGATTCTGGATTGTCATTCCAAGATAGTCACATTAGCCATTTCAGGTAATCCGGGGATCGAGTGGTAGGCGTGACTAATTATGTATCCAATAGAGTAATTTCCTTCCTAAAAGCCCAATAAATGATTGGGAAGGGTTCTTTATCTTATTTGGCTTTCATTAGAAATGTTGAGGCTGAGACTCCCAGTCTCGATTCGGTCCCCGTTGTGAGGGATTTCCCTGATGTATTTCCAGCAGACCTGTCGGGCATACCGCTGAACAGGGACATCGATTTCGGTATTGACTTGATGTCGGGCACTCAGACCATTTCTATTCCTCCATACCGCATGGCACTAGCTGAGTTAAAGGAGTTAAAAGAACATCTTCAGGAACTCTTAGATACGGGGTTCATTCACCCGAGTGTGTTACCTTGGGGTGCACCGGTAATATTCGTAAAGAAGAAAGATGGCACAATGAGAATGTGCATTGACTACAGACAGTTGAACAAAGTGACAGTAAAGGATAAGTACCCATTACCTTGTATTAAGGACTTGTTTGATCAACTTCAGGGAGCAAGTGTATTCTCTAATATTGACCTTCGATCGGGTTATCACCAGTTGAATATTAGAGATTCAGACATTATGAAGACAGCTTTCAGAATGAGATATTGCCATTATGAATTTCTAGTGATGTCCTTTGGGCTGACTAATGCCCCAGTCGCGTTCATGCACTTAATGAATAATGTATTTTGGTTGTATCTTCATTATTTGGTGATCGTATTTATTGATGATATCCTGGTGTTCTCGCGCATCTAGGAGGAGCACGCACAATACTTGAGGGTGGTATTGCAGATATTGAGAGAGGAAAAGCTTTATACGAAATTCACTAAGTGTGAGTTCTAGCTTAATACTGTTACTTTTTCGGGGCATGTAGTGTCCAGTGATGGTATTCAGGTTGATCCACAGAAAGTTGAGGCGGCGCAGAATTGGCCCAGGCCGTCCTCAGCTACGCAGATCCAAAGTTTCCTCGGTTTGGCAGGATTTTACCGTAGGTTTGTTCAGGGTTTTTCGTCTATTACTTCACCTTTGACGAAGTTGACACAGAAGAATGCTTCATTTGTGTGGTCTGATGAGTGCGAGGAGAGCTTCCAGAAGCTTAAGTCGGCCTTGACCACATCTCCGGTACTTGTATTGCCATTAGCTTCAGGTTCTTATATGGTGTATTGTGATGCTTCGAGAGTTGGGATCGGTTGTGTATTGATGTAGGAGGGTAGAGTTATTACATATGCTTCTCGTCAGTTAAATCCCCATGAGAAGAACTACCTTGTTCATGACTTAGAGTTAGCTGCTATCGTTAATGCTTTGAAGATTTGGAGACACTACTTATATGGTGTATCTTGTGATGTATATACAGACCACCACAGGCTTCATCACTTGTTTTAAGTAGAAAGATCTCAATTTGAGGTAGCGAAGATGACTTGAATTACTCAAAGACTATGATATTACCATCTTATATCATCCCGGGAAGGCTAATGTAGTGGCCGATGCTTTGAGTTGGAAGGCTATTAGTATGGACAGCTTGGCGTACATTCCAGTTGGGGAGAGGCCCCTTTCAGTTGATGTTCAGGCTCTAGCTAATCAGATGGTGAGGCTGGATATTTATGAGCCCAATCAGGTGTTGGCTTGCGTTATTTCTCGGTCTTACTTATATGATCGCATTCGTGAGTGCCAGTATGATGATCCACACTTGCTTGTCCTTATGGACAAAGTTCAGCACGATGATGCCAGAGATGTCACTATTGATAGTGATGGTGTGTTGAGGATGTAGGTCCAGATATGCATGCCCAATTGTTGATGGCCTTCGTGAGTTGATATTGGAGGAGGCCCATAGCTCGCGATATTCTATCCATCCAGGTACCACAAAGATGTATCAGGATTTGAGGCAGCATTATTGGTGGAGAAATATGAAGAAGGATATTGTGAGTTATGTAGCACGGCGCCTCAACTGTCAGTAGGTCAAGTATGAGCATCAGAGGCCCGGTGGCATGTTTCAGCGTATTGATATTCCCGAGTGGAAGTGGGAAATGATCACTATAGACTTTGTTAGTGGACTCCCGCGAATAGCAAGGAAGTTTCATTCAATTTGGGTGATTGTGGATAGGATGACCAAGTCAGCTCATTTCATTCCTATGTGTACTACATACTCCTCGGAGCGGTTAGCAGAGATATTCATCCGTGAGATTGTAAGATTGCATGGAGTTCCAGTTTCTATCATATCGGATAGAGGTACCCATTTCACTTATCAGTTTTGGAGGACATTTCAGCGAGAACTAGGTTCACGGGTAGAGTTGAGCACAGCATTTCACCCACAGACAGACTGGTAGTTCGAGCGTACAATTCAGATACTGGAGGACATGTTGCGTGCTTGCGTCATTGATTTTAGAGGTTCTTGGGCTGATTACTTGCCTCTCGCTTTTCTTATAACAACAGCTATCAGTCCAGCATTCAGATGGCGCCGTATGAAGCCTTATATGGGAGGTGGTGTAGGTCTCTAGTCGGTTGGTTTGAGCCTGGCGAGGCTAGATTATTGGGGACAGAGTTAGTTCAGGATGCCTTAGACAAGGTGAAGGTGATTCAGGAGAGACTTCGCACAGCTTAGTCGTGTCAGAAGAGTTATGCGGACCGGAAGGTCCGATATGTGTCTTACTTAGTGGGCGAGAAGGTGTTGCTAAAAGTTTCGCCTATAAAGGGCGTTATGAGATTTGGAAAGAAAGGAAAGCTGAGCCCAAGGTTCATTAGACCTTTTGAGGTGCTTAGGAAAGTTGGGGATGTGGCTTATATGCTTGCTTTTCCACCTAGATTGTTGGGAGTTCACCCTGTATTTCATGTATCTATGCTCCGGAAGTACGTTGGAGATCTGTCTGATGTATTAGACTTCAACACAATACAGTTGGATGAGGACTTGACCTATGATGTGGAGCCGGTAGCCATTTTGGGTCGATAGCGTCGTAAGTTGATATCCAAAGACATAGCTTCTGTGAAGTTGTAGTGTAGAGGTCGTCCCATGGAGGAAGCAACTTGGGAGACCGAGCAGGAGATGTGGAGCAGATATCCACACTTATTTGAGACTCCAGCTATGTTTCTTGACCCGCTCGCGGATGAGCGTTTGTTTAAGTTGGGGAGAATATAACGACCCGACCCATCGTTATGGGATTTACCACCTCGTTTTCTCCATTTTATACTTTAATATATTCATTTATATGTGTTTGGAGAGTTAGAAGTAAATCGGATATAATCCGGTTAGAAATGAGATAATAAACCTCTTTATGAGAAGGTTAGTTTGGAAAAGTCAACCGGATGTTGACTGATGAGTTAGACAGCTCGGAATGGAATTTTGATGATTCGACTAGTTTCGGGGGATGATTTATGACTTAGGAGAGCAATCAGAATCGAATTCGGAGGTCCGGTGCAGATTTAGGCTTGAATTTGCTAAGGTTGAATTTTGATGAATTCCGGACGGTAGGCGAGATTTTGATACGGGGTTTGGATTGAAATTCCAAGAGTTGCAATAACTCCATTAGGTGATTTTGGATATGCGTGCAAAATTTTAGAACATTCGGAGGTGTTTAGGCCGGGTTTTAGATCAAGTGCTAGTTTCGGAAGTTTTAGTGAAACTTAGGCTTGAATCCGTGAGAATTTGATGATTTTGATGTTTATGATGGTGTTTTTATGTTGCGAGCAAGTTTGAATGAAGTAATATAACATATATGTGTAATTGTTTGGGGTCCTGAGGGTCTCGGGGTGTATTCGAATGACCAACGGGCAAATCTTGAACATGATATTGCAGCCAGTTTTTGTTCTATGCGATCGCATAGGTAGGTTTGCGAACGCATAAAAATAGAAGGGTGGAATTTTACTCTATGAGATCGCATAGAGGTAAGTGTGATCGCATAGATTGAGTATTTTGTACAGTGCAGTCGCAAGGTGAGTAGTGCGATCGCATTGAAGGGAATTAGGGAGCCCAGGAATTTGCTCTATGCGATCGCATAGAGGGGAGTGCGATCGCATAGACTTTGAACATTGAACAGTGCCATCAATGACATAGAAGGAAAATGGCCGTGGAAAATTTTACTCCATGCGATCACAGGATAGGCATTGCAATCGCATAGAAGAAGGCGTCAGTGACAGAGCCGTTAAGTTAAAAATTTCAGACGCGAACCCTTATAATTTTACAACACTTTTACTTTGTCAAGGGAGGGTTTTGAGTGATTTGAAGAGAGAAATCAACGGGTATCGCTTGGAGATAAGTTTCTTGACTCAAAAATATGATTTTATGCTAGAATCAACAGCAAAAATTCCTGAAATATGGTAGAATTTGTGAAGAACTAGGGCTTAGATTATGAAAATAAATTTTTGGGTTTTGAAAGGCCATTCGAACTCCGATTTCGATAAATTTTATATGCACAGACTCCTGGCGAGATGAGGAATCCGTTGATATAATTTTCAGAATTTTTTGAGAAGTGGGCCAGGGCTTGGATTTTACCAACTTCAAAAATTATTATGTTTTTTGAGTAATTTTGGATTATATTTCTTTGACCCATATTTATGTAATTGTTATGGTTTTGACTAGATTCGACACCCTAAGTGACAAATTCAAAAGGAAAAGCCATCGCAGACGAGTCCACAGCCAATTAGTGGTGAGTAGTTAGTGTATATGATAGCCTGAGGGTTTGAAACCCCGGCTCTTCATATTGTGATGCTATTTAGGGCATGGCTCGCACCCCATGGTAGGTGCGAGATTGATTATGGCTGGGGATTGTGACTTGGTACATCCCGAATAAGAAAAATATTATATTGGCGGTTGAAATGCACACTGTGTTGAGTATATATGTGGGCTATAAGCCATGTTTGGATCCTTGTGCCGACCTATAGTATCTTTAGGGGATAGATATCTATGTGATAGCATGATTTGTAAAATCATTGATCTCAATCCTGGTTTGACATCACTGTTATGAAATGCTAAGTCACCTGTTCTTGGAAAATTAAATAAAAATTGAAGTATTTTTCATTGTTAATGAACTGGAACCTGGAATTAAATAAATTGAACTGTTGTGTGACTCATATGCATGTTGTGGCCTGAGTACGGATCAAGCTGCACGCCGCAGCGGATGATATGAATATTGCGCTTGGGCTGAATGAGCCCCTCCGGAGTCTGTACACACCCCCAGTGAGCGCCGTCGACGTTAAACGGATCGGGCTACGCGTCGTAGCGGTCATGTGCATTGCATTGCATTCTCGTTTGTAAATTACTTGTGTTATTTGTGGTTTGCTGTTGTTGTTAGTTCGTGATAGGTATCAGACTGTAATTTTAGCTTTGCTCTGTGGTATTTTGTGAAATTCCTACTTTCAGCTATTTTATATACTTTTTACTCACTGAGTACTTACTACTCACCCCTACTCCCTGCACCTTTGTGTGCAGATTCAGGTACGCAGGAGGGTTAGACGAGCATTCCAGCTTATTTCAGAGTACTCGAGTTGCTAAGGTAGCTGCTGGCGTTCGCAGGACCTAGCTTCTCTCCTTATTTTAGTTTATTATTTATATACTTCCAGACTTGAGTATTTTGTTTAGTATTCCTATTATTATTCAGTTTTGCTTAGAGGCTCTAGACTCGTGACCCCAGATCTTTTAGGAATGTTATTTTTTGTGTTCACATTCCTCAGTATTTATTAACTCACATATTCTTTTTGAATTTATCCTTTTGAGACTTGTCTTTAATTGTGGTAACATTTGTTGGTCTGACTTGCCTAGCTTTAGGGTTGGGCGCCATCACGACCGGGTTTGGGTCGTGACATGGAATGACCCTTCGTGCAAATATAATCAAAATATGGCACAGAATAACCCTTCGTGCAAATATGATCAAAACATGGCACGGAATGACCTTTCGTGCAAATATGATAAAAATATGGCTCGGAATGACCCTTCGTGCATTATCCCTCTTCCTCACCCCAACAGTAATCACAACCAAACGAGGCGAGGGGATAGGCAAATAATAAAAAACATCCCGGCAAGAAAAAATACAAGCAACAGTTAAATTCCGACAAGGAAGCAACAATAATACTTTCACATTCCGGTAAGGGAGATAATCAATATACTCAAACCATCCCGGCAAGGGATTAATCATATCTCTTTCTATTTCCTTTATTTCTTACTCAATAATCTTTTTATCGTTCGAGCCAACACTCCAAAGAATTTACAATTCATAAATAGTCCCCATACTCTTCATATTACACAAAATTCATCAATTAACATGGAAGAGTCATAACAATATCAGAATAAGTACAAACAAGGACCCACGGTCATGCTAGACATCGGTGTATAGATACTCGTCACCATTCCTATACACCGTACTCAATATTTAGCAATTAGCAAACAACACTCTAATCATATTCCCTCAAGCCAAAGTTAGATCAAACACTTACCTCAAATGCTCCAAAGTCAACTCAACCTCTAGTTATCAAATAAATATGAATAGAAATTTTTGTTTTAAAGCGAAATTTGTGAAATCTAATATTGACAGAAAATAAAAGGATAGAAGAGAAAAAAGACCAGCTAATTAAGGAGCCCAGTTGCCCCCTTGTAATCATGGAGAGGGCAGCATGCCTCAGCTAAATGGACATACTTGCTGTTAACAAACTATTTAAGGCCAGA
This sequence comes from Nicotiana noctiflora, assembly GCA_032618575.1. Taxonomy (NCBI): domain Eukaryota; kingdom Viridiplantae; phylum Streptophyta; class Magnoliopsida; order Solanales; family Solanaceae; genus Nicotiana; species Nicotiana noctiflora. Next base: position 7,682 of record JASVEL010011546.1, on the reverse strand, counting down.
TTTGTGTAGAAAACTCCTTTTATTTTTTGCAGAAATATTAATTTTTTTAGTTATTAGGTTTTCTATAATTAAAGCTAAAGCTTTTAAGAAAAAAGAAAAACAAATGCAGAATAGCCCAAAACTTTTAGATGTTATCATTTTGACCCTAGTTTAAGAAAAAAGTATTTTCTCTTTTAGTTTTTACTTACTTTCTCTCCCTATTATTGTCTAATTCCATTCTTTCATGTTATTTTTTCAAATTGTCAAATAATTATTTATGTTTTTTAGTTTTCTACATTATTTTTTGGTTACAAACGTATATTAGTCTAGTTCACAAGTAGTAGATAGATATCACCATAAGTTAGTCGAGTTGCTTGAATTTCTATTTAAAAAAGGAAAACCCGAACTTGAACAATAAAAAAGTTATACATAAAGAGAAAAAAGATTGTATTTACTAATGTCACGATCCGAATTTTTTACCCTCAAGAGTCGTGATTGCGTCTACTCGTAGAAGCTAGGCAAGCCAAATTTTATTACTTTTCACTTACAACATAATTTCCCCTTTTAACAATTGATGGCAACAATATAAAACAACAAAATTAAATAACAACAAAAGTCTTAATTATGAAAACTGAATAAAAATACGGAATAGTCAATATAAGCCTCTACCCAAGACTGGTGTCACCATACTCACGAACTTCTAAGAAATACTAAATACAAACGTCTGAAAGAAAAACATAAGGTGTTTATCTCGAATACAATGAGGCAACAGATTAAAAGAGGGAATAAGGGAGGCGTCGGGCCTACAGACGCGTGCAGGGCTACTTCGGGTCTCGCTGGACTGAAGGCCTGCTCCCGTACTAATGATGTTGTGGTTGCTCGAAACCTTAACCTGTGCAAATAGCATATAGTGTAGCATCAGCACAACCGACCCCCATGTGCTGGTAAGTGTCTAACCTAACCCCAGCGAAATAGTGACGAGGCTAGACTGGACTACCATATAAACCTGTACAATTATATATACAAAAAAAATTAAATATACAAGACAAGCAAACATTATGGGAGGGGGAACATATTGTGGGGAGATAACAATATTAATAGTAAATCCAGAATAACAATCTAAGGGCAGCTTGGAATTTATTGCGGACAAGAAACAAATACCCAAATAAACACACTTGTATCAATAATTATTGTGGTGCACAACCCGATCCTAATACATTTTAATATTATTGTAGTGTGCAATCCGATCCATAAATATCATTATTCCGGCGTGCAACCCGATCCATATCATTTAACATTGTTGCGGCGCGAAACACGGTCCATAAATATCATTCCATGCATGGAAGCACCCTTCGTGCTTTAACACTCTTTCTCACCCAATCAACAATCAAAACAAGGGCAAGAGAAATAATAGAACAAGAATGGAAGTCTCGGCAAGGGTACACAAACAAACAAATAAAAACCCGACAAGGATACTACATCAATAACCACAACGTCCCGGCAAGGGAATAAATCATTAACTCTTCTTTTTCTTTTACTTTCATCTCGTATTTCACAATATCACTTTAGCCTAAGCTCCAATAAGTTACGTATCTCATACACCTTCACAACTTATATTTCGAGCAGAGCCAATTGATAATATGCGATATAGTTGCCATTTATGTCGTAGATACCCACGCTTTATTGTTGTTTTTCTTATGAAAATTATCGATTAAATATGTGAATTGATGTTATTTGGTTTTGCAGGGAATGCATGATAGATCAAGACTAAAATGAAGCGTTTGGAGGCCAGAACGTGCATAAATTACACAATTGAGAAGTATCCAAGTGCAAGCAAGCAAGCAAAGTATCAAAAATATGGAGAAAACGGACACAGGCAATTCTGCGGTCCACCGCGGTTGACCGCGGTCGCGACCTATGTTTGTTACAGAACACGCCGCGATTGACCGCGGTTGGCGCCACGGCCACGGTCGAAGCTGGAAGCTGCAAGAACATTAAGGGCCAAAGTGTAAATAGGGAAACTTTTATAAATCCCTTATATAATGTAGACAACTCGCCCTAAAAGCTAGTTAGGCTTATTTTTGAAGTTATTTTGGCAAGAGAAACAAGTGTGAGAGATCACCAAACACCATTATTTTTTATTCTTCTTATTTTCTTGCAGTTTATGAGCATGAATTCTTTTGCTATTGTGTTACCCAATATCATAAGTAGCTAATTTCTTAATCTAAGGTTTTGATGGAACCCGTTGGGAATTACTTGGTTGTTTTATCATTATAATTAGGTTTTGTTGTTTAATCTCTAATTGTTCATATATGTTTTGATTGTGAAATAGTTGAAAGGGCCCTCAATTATCCGTTCCTATTTAGTGTGTATCTTTTTGAGAGAGAGTGCATATTTAGGTAATTATATAAACAACGTCACTCCCGGAGTATAGACAAGAGTCATAACCGACGGTTTAGGGGTTGGATTAGAGATAACAAAATCCCGGGAGCAATCTAAGTGAACTGTATTGTAATATTAGCTAACGTAACTTGAGAGAGTGCATTTAGTAGATTATTGTCATTGCTTGAGAAAGAATTACGATAAGTTTAGAGTTCATGATTGTTAGAGATAGATAAAATTGAGTTATAAGAAATATACAACTAAGGAAAGAACCAACGGGAGAAATCAATACCTTAGACCTTCTTAATATTGTTTACACAATAATCATAGTTATTTTTCAGTGGCAGAATACATAAAATAACACCTGAACTTGTACCCGAATCCCTGTTACACACTTATTAATCACGGAGAACCTTTTACACACCCAACCTTTTAAAAATGTGTCAAATGCACACTACTTTATCTTTACCAATTTTTCAAAACATATGTGATTTCACGCTCCAATTAGATAGTGACATCACTATTTTTTATTTAAAAAATAAAACACTTAAAATTATACATATACCCTTAACTATCTTATCTGTTTCATATCTTTCTTTTCTCCATTGGAGATTGTCGCCAGACACTACCAAAAATTCAAATTTAATCACTTTCATATTATAAAGCAGAATTAGGAAATCAAGTACATTAATCACGAGTATTTGAGTCTAGATTCAAAGCTAACACAAGAAATATAATGCAAAACTCAAAACTCCATTAAAGTTGGTTATGGCCAAATCCATGGTTGCTCGATTTCTGGTATAGATTCAAACCCAGATTTACAAAATTCTCTTGATATAGATTTCTTTTAACTTTCTTTACCAATTTCTTCCAAAGCTATTTTATATTATTAGTATTATTAATGGGTGGGGTAGAAGACGAAAATGGGAAAATGGGGAAGGGTAGCAACAAACTGGTTGTTAGTTTTCTATGGGCGAGGGAGGGAAGTTTTCTATAGTGAGATTTTGGAAAAAAAGTAAAGGGAATAATTTCTCCATTGTTGCAAGAGCTGGTTGTTTGTTTAAGCTCTTGACGAATAAGATGATGTTTTTAATTAAAAAATAAAAAATGGATATGTGTCAGTTACACATGAGAGTTCACAAATTTCTTTTCCTATTTACTTGCCTAATTTGTGTGTAAAACACGCTCTTGCCATGTAATTCAAAATGGTGTGTAACTGACACACTTTTGAAAGGTTGGGTGTGTAAAAGGTTCCCCGTGAATAACAAGTGTGTAACAGAAATTTGGATACAAATTCAGGTGCTATTTTATGAATTCTGCCTTTTTCAGTCCATATTCCTTTCAGTCTTAGTTGTTAAATAAGCAATCATTATGAAACCAAAAGTTTGAGGAAACGGGTTGTGGGAATTGAGTAATTTGACAGTGGTAATTGGTGGGTTAATTCTCTGTGGTTCGACTCTGGGCTACAATACTGAGATTATATTTTCAACGCCCGCATAGTCTTTTGTGAGAATTAGTTGAGCGTGATCAAATTTTAGCGTTGTTGCCAGGGAATTAATAATGTTATCAATTACAACTGAAGAGATACAAAGATTCTGATAGTAATCAGTTTTCTCTTTACCAATATATTCATTGAACTTCTAATGGTTGAATTCTTGTGGAAAGCAGGTGTATGCCTAGAAATTCTTCGAGGACTGGAGAACTAGTAGAAGGACTTTCAGACCCCGAGAAAATTTCCAGGGCATTGAACTGTGCCAACAAGGGAATTCCACCAATTCAATCAACCAACCAACTCGAATCTGATATGGGTGATGTGAATAATGCCAATGGTAACAACACGAATGAGCAAATTAACTTGGAAGTTAGGGGAGTGTCACCTCTTGTGCAAGAAGCTGCACTTTATGATTGGGCACAACCTACAACTGACAATCTGGCCACTGCAATAGATGTGCCTGCAATTCAAGTGGAGACATTCCAAATCACTAACAACATGCTGCATCTGCTGCAAAATAAGGGATTATTTTTCGGGTCAAGCATTAAAGATCCACATCAACATTTGAAAATTTTTCTGTCTATTTGCATGACCCAAAGGCAGCCAAACGTGACTACTGAAGCTATCAAGTTGCAGCTATTTCCACTCTCAGTAATCGGGGCAGCTCAGACTCGGCTAAATTCCCTCCCGATCAACTCTATCACCACATGGGAGGAATTAGTTAAGCAATTCTTGAACAAATTTAACCCACCTAACAAGACTGCACAACAAATTGATGATATACTGCAGTACAGGCAGCAGGCCATAGAGTCATTACAAGAAACTTGGGAGAGGTTCAAAGGGATACTTGTCAAGTTTCCTCATCATGGTATTCCCGATCAGATGCTTGGCCAGTAATTTTACATGGGTCTAACTAACAACCTGAAGGCTAATGTAGACGTTTCAGTTGGAGGTGAGTTTCTAAGCAAAACATTCACAGAGTGCAAGGTCCTATTACACACAATATCACAAAATGCAGGGTGGATGACCAGAGGTGCAACATTGGCACCCATATTATACTCTGTTCCATTGGATCCCACCAAAACACACGAGAAAAACATGGCCACACTTTTAACCCAAATGAGCATATTGACAAAGAAAATTGATGATATGGGTACTAAACAGGTGCACATTGTTGAAACTACGAATGGAGGATTGTGTACCCCATGTATTAATCAATCATATGTTTGTTCATGGAGTGGAAAAGGTGACAAGCAAGGGGTCCGAGAAGATATGAACTACGTCAACAATTATGGGGGCTAGAGATAAGGAGCACAACAGAGGAGACTGCAACAAAATCAGCAGTACATGCGTAATTTGCAGCAGCCTGGGGATATGCACCCTCAAAATCAATTAGTGTTAGTAGCTTATTAAAGGCCACAGGGTTATCCACATCCGAATCAACAACAATTGGTTTATCAACCACCCCCACAGCAGCAGGACAACAACATGGTGGAAATTAGAGGTATGCTCCAACAACTTATTGAGACCAACAACAAAGTGCAGGAAAAATTGGCAGTCCTTGATTCAGCTATCAAAAATATCGGAACACAATTGGGTCAGTTGTCCATGGCATTGGACAACCACCCTCCAGGAACTTTACTTGTAGAAACCAACGTTAATCCTAGGGAGCAGAACCGGAATCAGCTGATGGCAGTCAGTCTACGGAATAGCAGTGATCTAGATCGAGAATAGGAATATGCTCAGGCCAGCAAAAATACTACACCAGCTATCCCAGAGCTAGTAGAGAAAGAACATCCTGCAGAACTTACTGAAGTAGCAGTTGAGCAGAGTCAGGAAGGTAAAAGTAAAAAAAAGACCGAGCAAGTGGTTGAACAGGTGGCACCTCTTACGCCAGATATTCCTAGCAAAAAGGAATCAGCAGGTGGTGCGCAATAGATGATCCATGAACCCTTTTCTCAGAGACTGGTTAAGAAAAAGAAGGCAGATCAATACAAAAAGTTTATGGAAATACTGCGCCAAATCCAGTTGAATATTCCGTTGATAGATGCTTTGAGGGAGATGCCCGATTCTGCCAAGATGATGAAGGATTTAATGTCAAAGAAATTTGACTTACAGGATTTATCTACTGTAACTCTAAGATAAACTTGCAGTGCAGTGGTGGCAAAACCAATAGCCCAGAAGATATCTGACCTAGGTAGTTTTACTATCCCATGTACCATATGGAGTTATGCCTTTGCTAAGGCACTATGTGATATGGGGGCCAACATAAATTTGATGTCGTTGGCCATATACACCAAATTGGTCTCTAGTGGAAGCAGTTGATGTAATCCGGCAAGAGGATGATAGGGGACTAATTGTGGGGGATCCATTGGAGGCATTCTTAACAAACTTAGACAAAATGGATAGAGAGGGGCTAGCTGAATGGGTAATGGCACTAGAAGGCCGAGGATTTTGGTCAAGAGAGCCTCAGTTTGAGTCTCTCGAGCTGGAGAAAAGGGTCACTCCCCCAGCCAAGCCATCAATTGAGGAACCACCCAAGCTGGAGCTAAAATGACTCCCCGATCATCTCAGGTATGCATTCCTAGGCCTCGAGTCTACATTACCTGTTATTATTTCATCATGTTTGCTAGATGCGTAGGTAGAGCAGCTCTTGCAGGTACTAAAAGAAAACAAAACTGCCATTGGCTGGACCATGGCAGATATAAAGGGTATCAGCCCATCTTTCTGCATGCATAAGATTCTCTTGGAAGAAGGGCACAGACCTTCCAGGGAACACCAAAGAAGGCTGAACCCTAACATGAAAGAAGTTGTAAAGAAGGAGGTGATTAAATAGTTGGATGCGGGAATTATTTTCCCCGTCTTTGATAGTAATTGGGTCATCCTTGTTTAGTGTGTCCCGAAAAAGGGAGGTATGACTGTCGTGAAAAACGACAATACTGAGTTGATCTCAACTCGTACAGTCACAGGGTGGTAAATTTGTATGGACTACCAAAAATTAAATCTTACCACCCGCAAGGACTACTTTCCCTTACCCTTTATTGATCAAATGTTGGACAGGCTGCCTGGTAGATCTCACTTTTGCTTTTTAGATGGCTACTGGGGGTATAACCAAATTTCAATAGCCCCTGAAGATAGGGAGAAAACATCCTTCACCTATCCTTATGGCATCTTTGCTTTTCGAAGAATGCCCTTTGGGTTGTGTAATGCACCTGCCACTTTTCAAAAGTGTATGTTACACATTTTTACGGACATAGTAGAGAACATTATGGAATTTTTTATGGATGATTTCTCCGTAGTGGGATATTCATTCGAAGACTGTCTTCACAACTTAAGTAGATGACTCAAAAGATGTATGGAGACAAACCTGATACTAAACCGGGAGAAGTGCCATTTTATGGTACTTGAGGGAATAGTCTTGGGACATCGAGTGTCCAGAAAAGGTATTGAATTTGACCACGCTAAGGTCGATATGATTGAAAAGTTACCACCGTCCACTTTCGTTAAGGTGGTGCGAAGTTTCATTGGACATGCCGGGTTTTACCGGTGGTTCATAAAAGATTTTTCCAAAATTGCCAACCCATTATGCAAACTCCTTGAAAAGGACAACCCCTTTGTGTTTTCTAATGATTGCAGGTTGGCATTTGAGGAATTAAATAAGAAATTAACCACTACACCCATCATCGTTGCACCCAACTGGGAGCAACCATTTGAGCTCATGTGTGATGCTAGCGACCATGCTATAGGAGCAGTCTTGGGACAGCGAAAAGATAAACTGATGCAGCCGATCTATTATGTAAGTAGAATACTAAGTGGGGCTCAACTCAAC
>JASVEL010011545.1:0-20184 GCA_032618575.1 Nicotiana noctiflora | reverse complement strand
GACGAATATGTCATTCACCATGTCCTCCGCCTTCTTAGCCCCGACGTGAGCGGTAACAAACTTGTTGCCTATTTCCTCGAACGTTATTATTGAACGTGCTAGTAATTGTGAGTACCATGTTAAGGCTCTTCTAGTTAGGGTTTTGCTGAACTTTTTCAGCAACACTTATGGTACCTACTCTTTTGAGAGGTCGTTGCCTTTTAGTGTTGTGACATAATGAATGATGTGATCTTTGGGGTCCGTTGTGTCGTCATATACCTTCAAATATGGTGGCGTTTTGAAGGTATTGGGGATGGCGTGTCAGTCTGCCTCCTCGTTATACAGTTGTTCAATGAACCAACCGACGTCCCGTTTTGGTAGCACTTTTGGGGTGCCCGGTGTTGTATCAATCCTTTCTTGGTGCTCCTCATTTGGTCGCGGAGAGCCTTATTCTCGTTCTCCATTCTTCCATTTTCATTAGATCGGTCGCAAGTACGTCATTACCTACATCAAAAGCGGTTGAGTGCTACCTGTAGGGAGAGGAGCGAGAGTAGTTTGCTCGTTATCGGCTGCTGTGGTATCTGCTCGTGTGGCACTTTTACTTGCCCCTTGAACGGATTTGTCGAGTATGTAGTTTTGTCAACCACACCTCCACTAGTTTTTTCATTGCTGGTGGCGCTTCCTCAATAGTGGACGTGGAGGCTCCCCTTTCGCATGAAGCGGTAACACTTCCATGAGGGGGGGGTGAGTAACTCTGCCTAAGTGTAGCACTCGGGGTCACATTCTCCTCCTCTTCTCTGTCAACCTCATTGATGGTGTTCAAGAAGTTGGTAGTGATGCCCGCTACTGCTTTTAGTCTTTCATCTCCTTTTCCTATCATTGTTAGTTCGTGCAAACGAGAAAAAAATGACTATTGTCGTGTGTTTATTTTATCTAGAAGAAACTAAAATTTTAACTACAATCTCTCCATAGACGGTGCCAACTTGTTTTACCAAAGAAGTGTTAAACCTTTTTTTTAAAACGTATTAATAAGAAAATAGGGGTGAATCCTGGTTAAATATAACAACTACTAAATCTGAAGACTTAATGCATTAACAATGTAGGATCTTGTCCGATAATATTGAATGACACTTAAGAGTGCTCAATAATTGTCAATGAATGAAATAAAGAAAGCTTGCAATGAACGTAGATAATGACAATAAAAGTAAAGAAGAATGAACTTGTCACCCAAGTGTTAGATGACTTGTATGATTCTCCTTCCTGACAACGACGTAGGGGCAATATAAGGTGAAGGTAGACAAGAGATCCTTGGATCTTGTGAGTAAAAGATATATATTGAACAATGGATTCAGTGAACAAGATAGGCTTTGTATATTTTCTGTGGTCAACATTTAAAATGTGTTCTTCTCATAAAAGGTGAAGGTCCTTTTTTGTTCTTTATCACTTTTTATTTATAAGGGATATTCCTAAAAACCCCTAAAAAATACAACTGAAAGAATATCTAAGGGAATATTCCTCCTTTCTATTCTAAACTTGTTTTGCCGTTGCTTCATTACTTAAGCCGCCAATACAACATGGGATGAGATTATAGAGGTTCCCTCCATGCCCTGTAGGTTCTTTATCTTGAACATCAGCTGCATTTAGTGGTATTGAACGGATCTTGTGCAGTCCCTGCTTGTTATCTTCCAAAAAAATTTGAGCAAAAGGTGGTGGCTTGTGCAAAATTTCCATTTTATAGGTTCCTTCCACAAGACTTTCAAAAGTTACTAATTTATCTGTTAATCTATTTTATTTTTTGTACGCATGGTTAAGCTGTGGATTATGGAGCGCCTCTAGTAGGTGCCTGCAATCATTTAATAGATTAGCACATGATAAATTGTCAGTACGTAGTAGTGTAATTACCTCTTTGGCATCAATTCCCACTTGAATTGGTATTAGATTATGAAGCTTCCACTTGAATTGGTATTAGATTATGAAGCTTAGCCAAAAATACGTCCTTGTAACGATGCATATATCTCAATGGTAGTAACATACTGATATGGAATGTTGCCCGAAAACCCTATAATCCAGTCTCTATTGTGATTTCTAGTTATACCTCCAATACCATTCTTATGCTAAGTAGACTTATGAGCTCCATCCGTGTTTAATTTATATATGTTAGGCTTTGGAGGTTTTCATTTTAAAGGAGTTCTTATGTCTGTTATGAAAGGGCCTATAGATATGTCTGTTTGTGAAACAAGACATCTTTTCTGAAAGGTTTGTTAGTTGCCTATAAATACACAAGAATTTTCAACGAAGTGGTATAGAAAATCACAATTGTATCCTGAAGAGATTCGTTTTTTATTTTTTCTAAATTACAGGCGATCACTAATGACAGTCGTTTTTCACACCTCAAAGCCAATTTTGATTATTATTTTCTAACATTCCAGGTTTCAATGAATTTCACTCATCTTCTAATTTGGAATGGGAAAATCAATTACTCCCTCTGTTTCAATTTATGTGAACTCATTTGATTGTGCATGAAGTTCAAGAAAAAAGAGAAGATTTTTGAACTTGTGGTGTAAAATGAAGCATATATATATATATATAAAAATCATTGCATAAAGATAAATTATTTTCAAACAGTTTTTTGGCACTAACCAAAAAGAAAATATGTTCTTGTAAACTGAAATGGATGGAATAGTATAAGTAACTCGACCGCGATGTGAACCTCTAATAAACTAATAAATTAGTATCTCATATATTTCATCCATTATAACATTAAATTTAAATATAATCAACTGCTCATCATCAGCTAGCTAATGCACTGGTTTTTTTATCATCTTCTTTATTTCTTTCAGAGATGTGGATATGTAATCCGTCCAGGAAGTACAAACCCGGTGTCCGCACAATGTTCCCTTCTTTTTGCATTCTCCACCTGAAAAATCAATAACCAAATGATTCTTACTTTTACCTCTCTCTTTTTCTCCTTTGTAATAGAGTTTAAATTATATGCATGCATTGTCAATGTGTAAAAATATATTTGCGCAATAAATTCACTTATAAGGTAAACTAGTAAATCTTTACCATAAACATTAATTGATAACCTAGCAACAATGATAGCAGACATCCTATATATAGTCTAGTGAAATATATTTATACTGTCAATATATGATAGTATATATAAAGTAGAACAGTTTTATTTTGAAACGGCGAAAATTTTACCTGTACTTGGTGACTAAGTAGTGGAGAAAAATAGATATTTGCAACTTGGCAAGATCACCACCAGCACATAGTCTGAGACCACCACCAAATGCCATGAATTTCTTGGATGCACTATGTAGTTCTTCCTCCTGATTATAGATATTTCCATATATAGTTTAAGAGAAGTCCATTATATATAAAATGTTAGTATAAGAAATGATGTTGAGAGCATATGAAATACAAATATTATGTCACTTGCCTTCCAACGCCATGGATTGAAGGCATGGGGATCCTCATAGTTATTTGAATCAAGATGAACTGATGGTGGACATACTACCAATATCCAACCTGCTGGAATTGTGAATCCTGCAACAATTTTAAGGACTTTAGCATGAAAAAAAAAAAAGACAGCCCGGTACACAAAACATTCCACGTTTATGTAGGGTTCGGGAAAAAGGTCACACCCCAAAGGGTATGATGCAGACAGTCTATCCTAATGATAGCATTAGTGACTGCTTCCATGGCTCGAAGCCATGACTTATAGGTAACACGGAAATAATTTTATCGTTGCTCCAAAGCTCCCTTCTAACTTCAGCATGAAGCAAACCAAATAATAAAAGAATACAGATACAATAAATAGATACAGACATGTAAAAGCAAATAGACTAGAAAATGGTAGCATGAATTTCATTACCTTTTATACTCACATCTTTTAGTACTTTTCTGAAAATTCCTGGCACGATATTTGCTAGCCTTACTATTTCATTCACAACCTGCAGCTCAGTTCTTAATCTTTAGCAACAACAAAACAAAGGTAGCATTATAACCTTAATAAGTCAAAATTTATTAGTATATATAAGAAGTGCCTTGAACCATTTAAATTAAGTTAAAAGCACAAATACCATATGGAAAGTAAATGCACCTTATGAGTGAATGTCATTGACTTGTATTCTGCCCATGAAATCGCGGCTTCTTTGTCCTCTCGGTTTTTAACAATGTTCTCGTGTTCTTCCTAAATCAAGCAGATTTAGTGTAAGATAATATGAGAAATAAAAGACAAGGAAGAAGTAAAATAGGTGAGAAAAGATTTTCAGGAACGAACCATAAGTTGTGGCAACACCTGAGGATGATCATTGAGAAACTTAAGACCTAAGGCAATGGCAGAAGATGTTGTTTCAAAAGCAGCAAACAATACTGCAAAGACAGTATTCAGGGCATTTTCCTCTGTTAGAATTGTTTCTTTGTCTACTTCAGAAAGGAGGTGATCCAAGAAATCTTGTTTGTTTCGTTGTTCCTTTGATGTTTTTCTCTCCTTCACTATATCTTTGATCATCCTCATGGCATTTTTACGCCCCTGCGAAAACATTACTAAGGTCTAATCAGCTAAAGTGAACTGATTATAGCATGTTACACCTCTATTTCTTAGGTTGTCATATTAGGTTTGATACAACAGAATACTTCACCTGTAAAGATGCATGATAAGCTGTACCAGGGAGATTAATTGGAAAACATACAAAGCCACCCATGAAAGCTCTGTACTGCTGTCTCAATACCAAAGCTTTTTCTTCATTACATCCTAGGATCTTTTCCGCCATAAATGTGATTAGCATCTGGATCAATACATATCAAAATTAACAATTAGCAAAAAGAAGAGTGCGTTGAAAGTTGAAACATAATATGATTAACTTGATATATAAAAGTGTGTCCTGTCTAAAAGCTTAAGAGATTATCACAATTTCAGAAGCTTCTTTGACGTCAACCTCGCCCTGGCCAGCCCATCGATACAAGTGTTTACGAATATTTAGGTCAATTTCGGATATATGGTTATGTTTTAGCTTATCAGGGCCAACAAGGCTGAGAACTAAGTTCCTAAGGTACTTATGAACAGTCCCTTTGTTGTCAAGAAATCCATCTTTTCCAGTGAGTTCAATAGCACTCTTGGTATACCAACACTGGAACAACACTTCTTGTTGGAAGACATAGTAATTGACTTCAGGATCAGTAGATACAACCACTGGATGTCCAACTAAAGTAGTCTTAAATAGCTTCCCATATCTGCAAAATCAAGAAAGTTTGTTCAAGATTATGTACTCAAATTAAACCATGATTAACACTAATAAATTTTTCGAGAATATATAGTTTTGTCTTTTCAAAGAGTTTAACTTCAATGCTCTGACAATGTACAGTTTTTCACACCACCAAGTTAACAAACATGACCTATTACAGCGGGTAATTTTCTGTAGTAACCGGTTCTCTAGATTGGTAACCTAAAAATACAATAAACAACTAATTAGATCCTTTGGTTAAAGTACATTGACTACAACAACATAACCCACAATGTGAGGTCTGAGGAGGGTAATGTGTACACAGACATTACCCCTACCTTGTGAAGGTAGAGAAGTTGTTTTCGATAGACCATCTGCTCGAATTAAAGTACATTTACTAAAGAAGTAAAATCATTTGAAAATTTTCAGGTTGACAAACCTTGCAGTTCTTTCCTGAATAAAAGGTGGGATACCTTCCAAAGGATGTGAAGAGAAGTATTCGAAGGATTCTCCAATAATAGGCAGACCCATAGAGCCAGGAGGCAATAACCCTTTGCATTTGGGATTTCTCCATCTATACACCCAATGAGTGAATCCTACAACTATTAATGCTACTGCCAGTAAACTAAGCCACATATTTTCCTGTGTAATATATACTACTATATGTATTCAAATTTCAACTACGTTTACCGACTCAACTGTATGGCCGACATATATATACACTTTCTGTGCTGCCAAAAGCTAATGAGTGATAATATCAAGTTAAAGCCATGTAGTTATAAGAAAATTTAGTACAAGAATGTATATTCGGAACATTCTGTGGTGGGTCCTACTAAAAAAGAAGCGTCATATTCTGCAACTTGTTATCACGTGAAAAGTATCTTGCATACGGTTTAAACTTGTTCTTTGGCTAAACGTATAAAATTTTGCTTTTGATCAAAACATCCGCATTGCATTGCATTCATCCTATTTTGCGTATCAAGAATATTTCTTATCATTGGAGAGTTAGACCAACTCTTTTGCGTTTTTTTTTTCCTGCTCTTTTCTGTCGACGAAATTAAAGTTTATTTGGATTGAAAGACTTGAGTTTCCGTATAGAATGGAAATATATGGAACTGAACGACGATAGACGTGTTCTTTGCAATTGGTTGATTACACTCAAGAGCAAATATCTCTGTCAACTGAGTTAGTCGATTGATAAATAAATAAATGTCTAGAGATCTCTCGGATCACCCCCAATATTTGACTTAAGAAGGCGCGCACGGTTCTATTTGCCTTCAACATTAAAAGATTGGTTCTTTAATGGGAAGTATAACTTCAACTCAGAACTAATGGCTGGATATACCATTTTTTTTAAACATGCAGTTGTATTACGATTGGCATTTGTTTTACTCCCTGATTTATAACTTTTTTAAATAACTATTATTTGGCGTTGTATGCTGCATGCTTCAACAACAAGCAAATAAAACGGCCTTTTGGGCCGCGGCTGGGGGGTGAATAAAATCTTCACATAGTCTAACGAAGATTAAAACTGCAACTGCCTGGCATTCGTGTTTATTTTCACAAGAAATACGTCCAATACGTATCCCTCCATGGAGACTAATACTCCAGTAACAGGCTAGTGCCAATATACCATACAAAAACCAGACTACATAAAATATATCAGAGCACAGACACCCAAACCATTTTCAGATGTATATTTACTGTATATGTACACCAGTAAGTGACAGATTCGTACATCACATGCATGTATAACCATATGTAAACGAATGAACAAAGAACTTTGGGTCACCTTTACAAACTGAAGGTGTGCTAAAGAATAACTCTACAGCAAGGAAGATTTGAACATGCAAAGATGCTCTCAGGTATTAAGTGACAACAGTAACGAACTGTTACCTCCGTAAAAAGCTTTTAATATGTTTAACACTATAATGCCAACTTTAGCTTCTTCAGGATTCCATGAATTGAGAGGTTGGAGGGCTCACTTTTGTCTTCTCTAAAACTGCATGTCGTAACACAATAGAAAATGAGCTTACCATAATACAATCACAATTAGGAAGTTATACTAGGAATCCACGTCAGCTAGAAGTCCAAAAAAAACCAAGGTAAGAAATTACAAAGCAATTCCCAGCCAAATATTGCTAATACAGAAAAGCACCATACATAAAATATGAAATAGGGAGTAGGATTTTCGAGTGAAGCATACCATGAGCCCCACGTATCTCCACTTCACGCCATTCTTGGACAAGAGCACAGCAACAGCACATTAAATGAGAGAGAAAATCATCAATAAAGCCTCCCTGATAAGAAAAGAAAAGAAAATCAGCATGGCTGGTGAGATCTCAAGGGTATTCATTTTATTGCATCTCGATAAAAAGAAGCATTACTGACAATTGACAAAACATGCACAAAGGTACTTGGTTATCATAATCTCTTTACCATGATGTTTAGCTTTTTCCGAAGCTTCCTTCTGATGCAACATGTGTAACAACAGCAGGATAGTATCAATGAATAAGCCATTAATTCATTACAAGCTTCCGCTGAAGCTGCATAACAGACATTCAAAAGTTCATATTGTTAGCTTCAAAAGTATCAAAATGAATAAGCTAAAAAAAAGTTGCAGAACTACAAAATTGATACAGAAGTCAAGAAATGGTTCTTGTATTTTCAACTGACAAAGATAGCAGTAAGATACCTAATTATGCCCATAGAATTTGGATTAACTCGAGTAATTCAATTTAAGGGTTGGCATAACATTTTCAAGATTTTTTGCTGAATCAACTTACAAGACATAGTCAAGCATTGACCTTGCAGTTTTTATTTTCTTAAAAGATCAATGCAATTAAAAAGGGAGGCAATGCTAGTCAGAAAAGAGGGATTGACCAATCTTTGATGGTCCGAAGACTTTTTAAGTCAAACTTCAAAAAAAAAAAAAAACAGCCCATCAAGCTCCTTATGTTGAAAAGAGTTGACAAGCCTGCTTATACCGAGTTCTGTTTGATTATCTCCAGTTCAGAATATTTTCTAATGAATGAAGGAAACGTAAGTTTGATAATATCAGGCTATAATTTCATAGTCCTGGCCCAAGATTACATCATACTCGGAAATTGAAAGTTTCAGCAAAGACACAACAATTGACATAAAACAGTATACTCTAATGTTAAAATTAACCGGAAAACATAATATAGTTTCTCTTACAATGTGTATTAGCAACTCAAACATAGTACTTCCGTCTGTCAAGTAGTCACTTGCAGAAATATAAATATGTTAGAGTTACACATACCTAAAAAAATAAAGAGGAACTAATTTAACCAGTTTCTTCATTTATTTTAAGAAAGAGAGAAGACTGATGAAAGAAAAAGCTGACTTAATTTTCACTCGTTATCACTCACAATTACTAGAGCAGTTATAGATCAGAAAGTTCCAAATGGAATATAAGGCCACTTACATATATGCCTGTCTGCAGCAACACTGGCAACTTTAGAAAACGTACCACAAGGAAAGAAAACAGTTTTAAAACCTGCACAGGAAAGACACAGTATTAACTAGGAATATCTTGATATTGAACCTCATATAATGAAATCGTCCCAATGATGAAACAGATAATTCTGCATTTTCTGTCGTAACAAATCATCCTCCCTTCATGACCATGTATCATATGAACACATATGGAGTCATCCATCTAACTAATATAAGTATTCTCATTGAAAGCAAAGGTTATTACACATGTGGAACAACAGATACAGACACCAACTACAGGATACAGTATCTGTTCTCGCTGATCTTTCAGATGACAGCATCTTTCGTTAAATGCCTTGCTGGACAGTAATATAGAAAAAAGAACTGATAATAGGCAAAATGATAACCAAAATATTAGTAAATGTACTACAGTGTCCTACTTTAGTCACATCGTAATGGAACTCGTCCAGCTCCTTCGAGCAAGAATGACACAACCAAGATCCATATCTGGACCTATTACTCCAACTTAATTTGTTCTCTCTTGGAGTAAATATTTTTGTGCTATTGACCAAATCAACAGTGAATCAGAACTCTGAGTACCTACAGAAAGGAGTGGTTTGTTCATAGAACACAGAAGGAATTCCTTTTTGGAGAAAGAAGAACACAGAAGGAATTCCTAAATAACTTATTATACTAATCTTCCTAAGAGCAAGGTGGTAAGCAACCCCCACTTCCAACCAAGAGGTTGTGAGTTCGAGTCTCCACAAGAGCAAGGTGGAAAGTTCTTGGAGGGAAAGATGCCGGGGGTCTATTTGGAAACAGCCTCTCTACCCCAGGTTAGAGGTAAGGTATGCGTATACACTACCCTCCCCAGACCCCACTAAGTGGGGTTATACTGGGTTGTTGTTGTTGTACTATTGTTAATGTGTCAAATCTTGACACTCCAAATTCAGAGCTTGTACAACAACAACAACAACTACCCAGTATAGTCCCACATGGTGGGGTCTGAGGAGGGTAATATGTACGCAGGCCTTACCCCTGCCCGATAGAGCAGGGAGGCCGTTTCCAATCGACCCTCGGCGCAAGGACAAGAAGAGAAAAACAAACAAAAACAAAAACAAATTCAGAGCTTGTACGCGAAAGAAAAGAACAAGTACTTGCACTCCAGCTTTAGGGCGATTCAGACGATCAAAGTGACGGAGATTAAAGTGTAGACCTCATCCACTTTTTGGGGTCAAAAAAGGAAACTGGAAAAACACCATGTCAAATGATGCAACCAATGTAGCAAAAGATAGAGGTCACTTAAGGATAGTGAGCTAATTCTCATTCTCTCTCGGTTTGCAATAAACATCAAAATAAACGTATTATACCATGAACCAGAAGGGAAACCCTATCCTTATCCCCACGTTCTTTAGCTTAAGTAAGCTTATTGTAACTACTTGCAATGCACAGGTTTGACAACCTTTTATCCTGTCTTTTTCTAGGCACTCTCACACTTCTCATTCTACTTCAAATGCATGTCATCTTGCTATAAATTTAGAAGTTATTGGCCAAGTTTCATTTGCTTGGTTATTATAATCTGTATTTTCTAACTTAATAAAAAATAATTTATATTTGCTGATGCAGATCTCAAATTCTAGCAGAAGACAAGTGAGAGGGGCCTCTCAGGATAATGCTTGTTATCATGGGCTTTCGATCAAGCATCACTCAGTTGCACTTTCCATTTTAGCATAGTGAGAACAAAATATCGCAAGAAAGTTCACATAGAGAACATAAAGCAAGTTCTAAAACATACACAAGAGAGGTTCTGAACAGCAGCCCAGCAGATCCGAATGCCACTCTTCATATCGATGTGAACCCTTTGAAGACAGCAGTTCATGTTTGGACGAAACTGATGAAGCATTTCTGTAAATATTTTGAAGCATTTAAAAGAATCAGTTGACGGTAGGCAATATCGACCATATCCTTGCACTGATTTATGAGTCTAAGAGATACAGTCTCCAATTGAGAACTACAGTTTAGCTACCATACTTTAGCAAAAATCATTTTATCTCTTGAGAAAACTTACCTTGAAGTTGCCCGTTTCTCATCACTTTTAGCATAACTTCCATCATAATGTTCCGTGTAACTATCAACATTTGAGTAACTTTCATCCAACTTTTTGGAAGGCTTGGTAGGTGAACTCTTCAATGATAGAGAGTTAGTGGCAACTACCTCTGTTACATCCAGAAGATGCTGAATGAATTCACACTGACCTACATCTAAATTAGCTTGTGAGCGTTGCAATTCTAGTTGGAGTTTTTCATTTTCTTTTTTAATTGCCTCATTGATAGGTACTCTTGGGTACGAACAAGAAAGGTTCTTCGTTAATATAATGGTATCATCTTTAGAAGGCTCTGGTTTCATAATAACTTCTTGCACCTTCATGTCCTCAGCCTCCAATATGTATTCATGCTGGTCCCTTTCAATAAAGTCCAACCTCTCCTGTCAACATATGGGAAGCAAGATCTATCAAGTTGGGATAGAATAGATATTGGTTACCGTGAACACAAAGTTTATGTATTTATTTATGTATATAACTCTTTCCAATTGTGAGCAATAGCAGTCAAATAAAACTATAAGCATGCATGAGTAGATATTAAACAAGAATATTAGGTAAAGTAGCAGGTTGCTCTTATTGTAACAGATGCACCGTCTTATAACCAGTGCAATTTTCTCTTAGTCAAACTTGATAAGAAACTCTCACCTCAAGGATGATTAAAGAGATTCTACAAAATGGATGGAATAGCAACACAATATTACTGACCCTTGTTCATTGAAATAGACCCAAAATAGCTTCAATACCCAAAAGTGTGGGCCTGCTCTCTCATTCATATTCTGAGAAAAGATTACTTGTCCATATCAAGAATCAACGAACATTCTATACTTTTCATAGTAACTTAAAGAGCTGGTGGCTGTTAAAAGAACTTTTTACACCCATGCCTTCAACAGAACTCATCATCTGTCATGCATTTGGAGAAGCGGATATATACATGACATAAACCCAAAGTCATACCAAATATCAAATCAGCCTATACTTCTTTATGAGTTATTCGTATAACAGCAAAGTGTTCTAGTACCTTTCGGGAATATGTATATGACATACACCCAAAATCAAACCGAACGCGTAATCTACCTATAACTTGGCCATAGGTTTAGTCAACACACCCAAGTTAGATTGACCAAATCCAGGTTCGGATTCCACACACACACACAAAAATCATGTCGGATCGACAAGGGTAAGACAAGGATTTTGAAGGATCTGAAAAATAGAGTATCGAAACAAGGTAATGACCTGACAAGGAGTTGAATACTGACCAATTATTCTGACTTCAACCCGTGAACTTATCAAACTCAATAATATCCTCATCATGTCATCAACAAAAATGAGAAAGAACAAATATAGATCTTAAGATGGAAGAGTAGTGAAAGGGCCGACCCAGTTCAATACCCACTTCGTGGGTGTCTGGGGAAGGAAATACTCTAGGCAGCCTTCCCCTGCTTTGCAGAGAGGCTGATTCGAACCCGCGACCTGACAAACCACGGCAAGCAAGCATACTGAAACAAACAGATAATGGAAGCATATAAAGCAGAACGGCAAACACTATGGACAAAAGAGCAATGTATCCATACCCTGACTCGAGCATTATCCACTAGAGTGATAAGTGGAATAATCTTCAAATATTGGTCAATCTCATTCTGAGCCCTGCGAAACTGGTAGACAATGTTCCACCCCATAGCCAACAGATAAAGATAGCTCCTGTCCTGGCAGCTCTTGACCAATATATAAGACCTCCTTAACGCATCTTCAAGTTGTTCTAATGGCTCTCGGGTTTCTGGATACCTCTTAAGTTCAGTAATCTTGAGCTGCTCTAATAAATTTCCGATTAACTTGAGATGATGTGCGAACTGCCTGCAATTCTTCTTGTGCATCCGGGCTGTGTTAGCAGCTTTCACAATCATCCCAATTAGTCTCACTGCATCTATGCCAGTAAGTTGGGCTACATTCGCAATTTCCCCAAAATGCTCCCATGAAGCCATATGTAAATCCCGGATTGTTCCCTCAACTCCCTCTAAGTTTTCAGCTCAATAAGAAGCGCATCTCCAGATCAGCAATATGAACTGCTTATACCTTTAACAAAAGTCCAACATTTCTCCAAGTCAATATCATTAAGTAAAATTTAGAGAGAACAACATTGTCGACTTAATATAGACTTCTATAAACATCCGTTCTGCAAAATTCATCAGATTCAAGCTCGCAAACAGGCAGTACCATCAAAGTACACTCAATAGCACCGATATGTGGTCAAAATGCACTCAGAAAGATTGCTTGCAACAGATCCAGCAATGGAAGTGAAGCTACCAGTACTGAGCTGCAATGGAAGCTCAAAAGAATGAGGGAACGAGATATAAAAAATACTCTAAAATTCTATTATACCTCTTCACTTTCCTTTTCAACAAAAATAATAAAGGCAATAAAAGAGTAAATAATAAAGGAAATATGTCGTTTGACTCGCCTTTTGAATATTAATAAACTACGAGGATAACAAAATGGAAACTAAATTTACACATATTTAGTAGAACTCCATTAGAATTGCAACAACATTACCTGAATTAACGGTGACGCCGTCACCTCACTGTACTCCACCGCAATCCCGTGGTCCTTTCAGCATTCCTTCCAAGCTAATCCTATTATGGAATTCGATTCACCATTAACACAACAACAGCAACAACAACAACAACAACAAAAAATTAATACAAGGAGAGAAAAAAAGGTGCGCATATCTCCATGCATATATTCACACTAACGCTGTACACGCGATTTATAAAAACGTACGAATTTTTCAAACTCAAAGCACACAAATTTCCGTGCTTTCGGGTTTCGATACAGACTAGAGCTTTAAGAAATGGTTAATGCAACTTTCTATGAACTGAAATACGTGAAAGAAAACGTAAACTTAAGAGGAAATGGACAAGATTTTGTGTGATTTAGTAATTTACAGTCATTGCTTTGCGCGAAGAAGCTTCTGGTTATGCAGTTTTGGAATGATTCAGAGAAGAGAGATAGATAAACACTAGTCACGGCTCGCTTCGGTGTCTCTTGTCTGGGAGCTCCGTTATCTGCACTGTTACAACGGAGTAAGAGAAAGGAATACTTCTGTGACTTTTATTTGGCCGGGAGTGCGTACATTCACTGTGCTGTTACGTTAATTGACTGAAACACCCTCGATATTTCGTTCTTGTTTCGTGTATGCCACTGCCTTCACGGGTTTTGCAATTTTTGTTTCCTCTCTTTTTTACTTGCTTTTATATTTTTTCGTCAAACCGGTTTCGTAATTTTTATTTAGTGGAAGAGTACTTTTGGGCACTGTTCATCCTTTTGACTGTTTTTATTTTTTTTAGACAACCGACGGTGTAACTCACATGATATGCTTATACTATTGTTTTTTTATTTCTCTATTTTCTTTTTTTAAAGTTAGATATTAACAATTACTCATATTTTGTTGCTTTTTTTATTCATGCTTTCATCTCAAAAATATTATATTGTTCACTGTTTACTTATTTGGTGAGAAAATAACAATTCCTGAAGTAAAATTGGACTAAAAGAAATTAAAAATACTGAATATTTAATTATGTAGATATTTAAGTCAAAAATTTCATGCGACTCAGATCTAATTATTATAAGAATCTCCTATTTTATCACACAGATGTACCACTTAATCTCATGAATTTCTCTTTTGTGCACTTCTCTTTAAAGAGCAAAAAATATAAATACATAATCTTATCGAGTAGCTGATCGATCCCGCATCATAATTTGTAAGTATGCATTACATTGTATAATAAAACTAAACAGAATATTTTGAAAATTATAATCTCTAGTTATGCTTGGATAAGGAGTTTTATGGAATTTGAGTTGCATAGAGTTAGCCATGGGCCATGTGTGACTATACATGCTGATTAGCATTTGGTATTAATGCCAAGATACGGGAATCTCCCATGGTCGCACGACCATCGCATATCGTAATTCCTGAAGTTGGAGCATCATTATGTCCGTCTTAATTTTCCATTACTCAAACCTTAAAGTATTCAGAATTAAAAAATCATGTAAATTTATTTATTGATGAGGAAATCGAAGGGGTCAGACTACGGTAGTCTTTATTTATTGAATACCACGTTGATAAAGAAGACTGTAGCACAGCTGGCGTGTTAATAAAAGTGCCGTAACCAATTCCAGTTCGCATTTAGTTAAGAGGTGTCTGACCTAACTACCTCTGTGCACTGAGGGATATTTGGAGCTCGGGATATTTGTATCATTCGAGTAAAAAACTAAAAACAGGAACTATGGATTTCCTTTCTTTTTCTCCCAACTGTCAAAGTGGGACCAACCGTAAATTTGCGATATTTTCTTTTGGAGCAAGCACATGAGGGGTGATTTTGTGGTGTACCTCACATAATTAATTTTAATAGTGTGAGATCTTACACAACTTTGCGTCAATAGTATCGTGGCACAAAATAAAATTTCTTGCAAGTCTTAGGACACGTTCCCTTCTCATTTTGGCAACTTAAGCACTTGCTCATTTATATCATTTCTTATTAATCTATTATGTGTATTGGCAGATCTATATGGAACTATATGGAAGCTTAACCACCTATTATCTTTAATTATGATTAATAGATTCATATAGTAATTATTAAATTTTTAAGATAAGTATAAGGTGGGCACATATTAGTAAATTCATTTTTTCTTTTCTTGCAGAATATTTATTGACGAGCATCCACGACTTTAAAATTTTGGACCCGTCACTGACCATGTGTGACCCTTATTTCAAAACCTTTCTTTTCCTACACCTTATTTCACACTTTTTTATTATTCAGTTATTGTTCTTATTTGCAGGACAGCATGAGGAATAAAACTAAAAGGCATATAACCAGTCAAACGCACAAACTAAAAGGCATATATCGATATATTATATATATGTATGGTATTAATAAACGGACGATTCAGTTTTGTGGCTTTTATCTCTACTCCATGTTCATTTTACTTGTTCACTATATATACACTAAAATTATATTTTTATTTTACTATATTAAATCAAGAAAAAGATAATTTATTTTCTTGTTTTACCCTTATCATTAACTATTCATTCACAAATTATTTCCCAAGACTTTTGGAAATGCTATTATTATTATGAATAAAATTATAAAATATTAGTACTTTATTTAATTTTTCTTAATAGAAGTGCAAAATCAAAATGGATAATTAAAATTGAACGGGGTGTTGGAGAGAATAGAGAAAACAGTGGTGGCGGCTAGGTTACAAAAATGAAGAATGAAGATTATTGAAAGATCAAAAGGGATTCTATTCAGCTTTCTACATTGACATGTGGCATCACGATATCCCTTGTTTTACACTGCTTTAATCAAAACCATTGAATCCCTTCTAGAATATTCTGTAGATAGTTATTTACACACTTTGTAAAGCACATGCACAAACACACGTGTATATATATAAAGCATTGTACAGTGAATAACTGCCAGATATACAATAATACACAAATTCAGTTTTCTCAATTTCAGTTGTGTTTCTCTCGTATTTTACATGGTATCAGAGCTTTACAGTTTCAGATCCAATTCTGCATTTTTTTCTATACAGATTTTTCTTTGAGATATCAGTAATCATTTCTCCTTCTTCTCATTGAACATGGTCGTGACTGACGATTCTGGATCCAGTGTTTCTACTGATTCTGCTGCTCCATTAATGGCAAAAATTGACCATCTTCATCCCTATTATCTTCATGCATCTGATTCACCAGGTATGGCCTTGGTGTTTTCTGCTTTTGACGGAACTGGTTATGGATCATGGAGAAAATCCATTCTAGTCTCCTTATCTGCCAAAAACAAACTTGGATTTATAAATGGAACATTAGTTAAACCAAAGGAAAATTCTGAATTTTTGAACCTATGGACAAGGTGTAATGACATGGTTTTTGCTTGGTTGTTGAATTCTCTTACAAAAGAGATTCGATCTAGTGTGATTCACTCTAAATCTGCACATGATTTGTGGAAACAGCTTGAGAAGAGATATGGGCAATCTAATCTAGCACAATTATTTGATCTTCAAAAACAAATAATGGAAACTGTCCAGGGATCCAACAATATTGCAACATATTTTAATAATATAAAAGCTATATGGGATGAGATTGATTTACTAGACTCTAGAGTTACATGCAGTTGTGTTGATTGTACTTGTGGAGCTGTAGAGAAAAATAGTGCACTTGAAGACAAACATAAATTAGTACAGTTTCTAAGAGGTCTTAATGAGATATATACTGCATGTAGAGGACGTATATCATGGTGATGAATCCCTCACCTGATATTGATCGAGCTTATTTTATGTTATTACAAGAAGAGAGACAAAGAAGTATCCAACCTATGGGAAATTTACCTACAGAATTTGCTTCATTTTCTATTGCTAGACATTCATTTAATTCAGGGCAAGGAAATCAGAAACATAATGTGCAACAAGGTTCCTATCACAATACTACCAAATCCAATTCATACCAGGATTATAGAAGGAATGCTTTAAGCTGCAAATATTGCAAAAAGACAGGACATACAATAGAGAAGTGCTTCAAACTTCATGGATATCCCACAAATTTTCAACAGGGAGGTTTTAAGAACAACAAATCGAGGGAGAATATGCAATCAACTATTTATAATTCAGCACATAGCAATGCCACTCTTAGTCATCAACCTGAATCCACATAGTCTACAAATACTGATGTCTCTGGGTTAAATCAAGACCAACTTTCTCAATTGATGGAGATACTACATCAAGTCAAAATTGGCCAACAAAACACTTCTACTTCTGAAGCAAATGTCACAGTTAATTGTGTTGGTATTGGTTCTTTTTCTATTCTAACTACTCCAAAAAACTCTATTTGTCATTTTTGGATACTTGATTCTGGTGCTTCAGAACATATAATCTTTGATAAATCTATTCTTTTTAACATCAAACCACTACTACAACCTGTTTTTGTCAATCTCCCTAATTCCTTTAGGATCAAAGTCACACATGCTGGACAATCTTGTCTTCATCCTGGTCTCATTTTAAACAGAGTTCTTTTAGTTCCCAGTTTCAAATTTAACCTTTTATCAGTCCACAAATTATGCTCTCAATTTAACAGTCTACTTACTTTTTCTGCTACTTCTTGTTTTTTACAAGGCCCTTCCTTGAGGAGGCCTATGGATCCTAGTAGAGTAAAGGATGGACTGTATTTGCTGTAGACTTTTCATCCTAATTCTTGAACTCACCCACAGACAAATGTAACTATGCCAATTTCTGTTAAACATTTTAATCCTTCTGTTTGTACTCTATTTTCTAATTCTGAAATTTCTTGTGGCAATTTATGGCATGTAAGACTTGGGCATATGCCACTTTCTAGTATGAAACATATTTATACCCTACCACAACAAGCTTTTATATCTGAACCTCATCCTTGTTCTATTTGTCTACTAGCAAGACAACATAAATTACCCTTTCCTAAAAGCACTTCTTCCACCTCCCTTATATTTGAACTTATACATATTGACACCTGGGGACCTTACAAGACCACCACTTATGATGGTTTTAAATATTTTTTAACCATAGTGGATGATTTCAGTATCTTTTAAGGAACAAAAGCAATGCCTTTACTATTCTCAAATCCTTTATTGCCATGGTTGAAAGACAATTCAACACTACCATTAAAATCATTAGATCCGATAATGCTTTTGAATTAGGAAGTAGTACTACTGTTGCTGCCTATTTTCAATCTAAAGGCATCTTCATCAAACTAGTTGTGTTGCCACTCCTCGACAAAATGGCATAGTTGAGAGGAAACACAAACACTTACTTGAAACATGCAGAGCTTTAATTTTTAAATCCAAAGTTCCTACCATTTACTGGGGTGAAAGTCTATTAACTGCCACTTTCCTTATTAACAGATTTCCTACCAAATTACTCCATTACAAAACACCTTATGACAATCTTTTTGGCAAATCCCCTGATTACAATATACTTAAGTGTTTTGGTTGCCTTTATTTTGCTTCTACTCTATCTCATCAAAGAGGAAAACTTGATCCTAGGGCTATTGCTTGTGTATTTCTTGGCTATCTTTTTGGGAAGAAAGGCTATAAGCTTCTAAATCTGAAAACCAATCATATTTTCATTTCTAGAAATGTTGTGTTCTATGAAACCATATTTCCTTTTTCTGTTTTACCCCATGTTTCTAAACCTCATTTTTCTGATTCTCCTATTGTACCTTCTTCCCATTATACTCTATATATTCCTTCTTCTCCTCCTAACACTTCTGTTTTTCCTGAATCACCTATGAGTTCACCCTTACCCTCTCCTCCTTCTTCTACTCTTCCTACTTCTTCTTCTTCTTCTCCTATATTGTTTCTTTCTACTTCATCCACTCCCACTATTTCTTCTAGTTCTGCTTCTTCACATACTCCTCCTAGCTCTTTTCCTATTTCTCCTACTTATTCTTCTTCTTCTTCCATACCTATTGAGGCTCCTTTGCGCAGAACATTAAGAGAACACAAAACTCCTCCTTATCTTTCTGATTTTATATGCAATGTTGTGCATCTTACTGATGTTTCTACTCCTTGTTTTATTGATCCTATTTCATATAATGTTCTATCTTTTTCCACTTTATCCTCTCCTAGTCGTCAACTTGTAAACTCTATTTCACATATTCATGAACCATCTTCTTTTTCTCAAGCTATAACTCATCCTGGGTGGCAGGAAGCCATGGCTAAGGAATTAGATGTTTTATTGGCCAATGAGACTTGGACAGTAGTACCTCTACCACCTGGGAAAAAGGCTCTCCCATGTAAATGGGTTTACAAAGTGAAACTTATGTCTGATGGCAGTGTTGAACAACTTAAAGCATGTCTGGTTATTAGGGGAGACACTCAACGAGAAGGTATTGATTTTACTGAGACATTTTCTCCAATTGTTAAAATGACTACTATCAGATGCATTTTGGTTATTGCTGTTAAAAAGGTTGGGGACTTTATCAACTCGATGTTAATAATGATTTTCTACACGGCGATCTACATGAAGAAGTTTATGTGAAATTTCCTACTGGTTTTCCTACCCCATCTCCCAATCATGTTTGTCGTCATAAGAAGTCTCTCTATGGTCTTCGTCAAGCCTCACGACAGTGGTATGATAAACTCACTGCCGCTCTCAATTTTAAAGGGTTCTCTCATTCATTAAATGACTACTCTCTCTTCTACAAGACATTTGGTTCCTCAGTTTCAATAGTGGTTGTGTATGTCGATGATATACTACTCACGGGCAATAATGAGCATGAATTGATTGAATTGAAATATTTTCTTGATGCTGAATTCAAAATTAAGGATTTAGGACACTTATCTTTCTTTCTTGGGATGGAGATTTTGCGAGAGTCTTCTGGTTTGCTTGTTA
>JASVEL010011544.1:0-32223 GCA_032618575.1 Nicotiana noctiflora | reverse complement strand
GCGGCCTAACACACCAAAACCGCCATTGTTGAGCTCCAAGAGAGGATTTTGAAGGGGAAACGCTGGGATATCATCGGGAAATCATCGGGGGTAAGTTTCTTGACCTTAATTCGTTGGTTTATCATGAAATCCGTGATTATTTCACTGAAATTGGAAGATTAAAGGTGGGTTTGAGCCCTAGGCCTAAATGTTAGAAAATCTCCGATTTGAGTGGGCAAATGGAGTCCGATTTTGGTAAATTTTATATGTCTAGACTCGTATTGAGATAAGTAACCCGAATATATAATTTTCGTGATTTTTCGATAAGCATACCGAAAGTCGGGTTTTGGCAACTTGTGGGTTTTGGTGTATTTTGAGTTATTTTGATTGGGTAATGCCCAATTGGCCTATTTTGATGTGATTCTATTGATTTTTATCGGATTCTACACTTGTGGAGGCCGACATTCGCGGCAAGAGAGTTGTTTCATAGCGGTTTTGTACCGGAGTCGAGGTAAGTGGCTTGTCTAACCTCGTGTGGGGGACTTTCACCTCTAGGATATTATTGTGATATTTTAAATGCCTTGTACGCGAGGTGACGGGCGTGTACATGCGTTGGTTGTTGAGCACATACTTTACTCAAAATATTCAATGAGCGATATTCCTGTTTTTAGCTATTAAATTCGATATTTCTACTCGGTAATAGTTAGAAAAGCATGATTTGATAGTATTTAACTATCTAGTTGCCTAATTGTTTTACTTGAGTTTTCTTGGTAATCGCTGGCGTTGTTTATCGGCGAAGTTATCGTTAAGCATATTATACCTCATCTTTGTGTATTCCTTTTTACTTGTATTGTTGTGGACTACGGGTTCGATTCCCGAGATCCTGAGATTATTGAAATGTGGACTGCGGGTTCGATTCCCGGAGATCCTGAGATTATTGAAATGTGGACTACGGGTTCAATTCCCGAGATCTTGAGATTATTGAAATGTGGACTACGAGTTCGATTCCCGAGATCCTGAGATTATTGAAATGTGGACTACGGGTTCGATTCCCGAGATCCTGAATTATTGGTAAGGACTGCGGGTTCGATTCCCGGAGATCCTGAGTTATTGAGATATTATTGAGACATGGACAACGGGTTCGATTCCCGGAGACCCAGAGGTACTGAGAATGGGACTGTGGGTTCAATTCCCACAGGTCCTGGATTTGTTTTATTGAGTTGGTTATTTGTTGTTAGCTTAATTGTAGATAGTTGCAGTAATCATCTTATTGTTGTTATTTCGGAAATTATTATCATTTAAACTGTTTATTTTTGTTATCATCATTATATTATTGTTTCTCAGTAGGGCCCTGACCTTCCTCGTCACTACTCCATCGAGGTTAGGCTTGGCACTTACTGAGTACCGCCATGGTGTACTCATGCTACTCTTCCGCACACTTTTGTTGTGCAGATTCAGGTACATCAGAGCAGGCTCGTGCTAGGTGATTCCGCAGCTTTCTGGGAGACTTCGAGGTATGATCTGCTATGTCCACGGATCCAGAGGCTTCCCTTCTATTCTAGTAGTACTAGTTGACATTTTTCTTCATTTCGTTGTTAGATACTCTTTACACACAGAGCCACAGTTGTATTTCTCTTTTAGTCTGTGTTACTGTGGGGTTTCGGATCATGGTAGTGTTTTATTCATTGTGTGACGGATGTATGTGCCAAGCGGCACGGATTACATATCTTTTATGCTATTTTTCCGTTGTTTCTTGTTTAAGTGTTTATAACTTGTATATTCCGCAACGTGTTAGGCTTACCTAGTCGTGGGGACTGGGTGCCATCACGACATGTTCACAATTGGTGAACTAGGGTCGTGACAATATCATATTAAATGCAAGCATGCTTAAAAATCCAATTAAAGGCGGATAAGCCTAAATATTTAATTAAAGGCAAAATGTGCCTAAATGTCCAATTAAAGGCGGACCAGCGTAAGTGTCCTATTAAAGGCAGACAAGCCTAAATGTGATGCTCGATTTAAAATTACCATATTGGTGCAATGCGAAGAGCTTGGCATGGTTACTTCAAAGCAACATATATTGATGGTGCAATGCAGAGAGCTTGTTGCAATGATTTTATAATAGCAAATGGTGCGATGCAGAGTGCTTGATGAAATGCCTTTGTAGTAGTGAATATTCCTGGTGCAATGGTAGCAGTTGTTGGAGCTTCAAAAGAAAGTTTTTCTATTAATAAATTCCTGCAGTCAAAGAAAAATTGTAAGTTTCAAAGTTTGTGTGCTTGCTTGGCTTTATCCTTTGCTTTGCATGAACTTTGCGACTTTTGACTCGATGCTGAGCTTTGCAATAGCGTATAACGTTCAAGAATAATAAAATATGCCCCTGCATTACTCAAAGAAAATTCATTAGTACAAAATAAAGTGGTTGCCTTGCATTGAACGTAAAAGTTTGGCTTTGAATCTGCAACTTCTTTCCATGGCATTTTGGAATTTGCTATTGTCCTTGTAATGAATATGTGGCTCGAGATTTTATTTTCTGCGTTGCCGAATGATGAGGATCCTTCTGCAAAATCTGCCCCGATTTTGGCTTTTGGGGAAAATAGAATTTTTATTATGATGAGACCGAACCCATAGGGCTGCCTACGTATCCCCTCTTAAACGGGAATCAGGTCAAAACGTAGTTCATTACAAAAGTCTTAGAAGAATTGCAAAAGAGTAGTACTAAGGGCGGGTGGGTGGAGAATGGCTGTGATATGATATCATTTTAGTCTTCCTGATCTGTTATGCGCTTTCTTTTCAAACATCTAGGTGCCAATTTTGATAGATCGCCTTTGACAATAATCGTGCCTTCAGTTGAAATTTTGCAATTATTGCTGGGTAACTCAGGTTGTACCTTTATCTTCCCTTGCTTAATCATGCATTGTATCTTGAATTTGAGTGCTGAACATTCTTCGGTGTCATGTCCTTGAATGTTTGAATGGAATGCACAATTCTTAGATGGATCAAAGTTTTGAGGTGGATACTCAGAGATAAATCCCTTCCTCGGTTGTAGAAGACCTTTGGCTTTCAATCGTTCAAGTATGTCAACTAATGGCTCATCCAAGTGAGTGAAAGAGCAGGGCTTCACCTTTTTTTGCGGTCGGAGGCTGCATTGTGCTCGGGGAGATTGCTTCTGAAAGTTTTGCTGAAATTTTTGCTGGCAATTAGGCTGGAGATGGATTTTGTGTAAGTTGGAAGTGGCATAAGATTGAAAAAATGGGTTATTGTCATAGCATTGCGGCTGGTGCATAGTCGTGGCAACTGAGTTATCTTCTTTGCCTTGCAGGTTTCCATGTATCTCTTGATGGAAGGTTTGGTTAATCATTTGAGCTGTGGATTTGCCGACAACTCTTCCTTCCAGAATGCCACATTCTAGCTCATTTCCAATTCGAATCAAATCATAGAAATTGCGTGCACAAGTTCCGAGCAGCTTATCAAAATATATGCCTTCTTGAATTTGGACAAAGGTTGATATCAATTCCCCCTCTGGCAATGGAGGATGAATTTTTGAAGCTTCTAACCTCCATCGTGTGGCATATTCCTGAAAAGATTTACGCGGCATTTTCTTTATCTTGAGCAAATCAACCATGTGCGGATCAATTTTGATGTTAAACTCGTATTGCTTCACAAAATCATGGGCCATATCTTCCCATGTATGCCATTTTATAAAATCTTGTCTGGTGTACCAAGTGAGCACTAATCCGGACAAACTTTGAATGAATAATCTCATTCGAACGGCCTCATTATGTCCAATACCAATCAATCTACTGCAGTAATCCTTTAAATGAGCAACGGGATCTCCAATCCCATTAAACGTGTTGAACTTTGGCAGCTTGTGCCCTAGCGGAATTTCAACATGTGGATGCAAACACAAATCTTCATACTTCAAACTTTGATAACTTCTTGATTGCAGCTCATTTTCAATGGCTTTCCTTAGATGATGGAGCTCATTATCCAAATTCTTATGGCCATTTGACTGAAATTCTTTACCACATCTTTCATATTGGCACAATGCTAATTGGTCTTGCTTGTCTTTTCTAAAAGGAATAGTGACTGCAGAAGGATGGATATTGGGCATCGTCATAACTTTATTAGGAGTGTAAGTTAATGGTATTTGTGGAGAGATTGTATAAGTAGGATTTGGGCAAGAAGATATAGTTAAACAAATATTTTGATTTGAGCTGGAAGCAGAAGCTATATTTGGAAGTAGGTCGAAAGTGTTTCCAAGATTAACCAACACGTTTCTTCGGACCACATTCGCCTTGGTACCATCGGTCTGTGCTTGCAATAGTCCCTTACTAGTGTTGAATGCTTTAAATCGGTCTGTCACTATTGCCTCGTTCTTTTGCAGATTCGTAGCCAAAATAGTGTTCAATGCTAGGCATCCTTTAAAGGAAGAATTAAACTTTACAAACGAAAATAAAGTGTTAGCGCATAATCATAATAAAGTAAATGCATAAAAATAATAGAGTATATAGATTAACTGCTATGTTAAGTAGGAGCCTTAAACTAGAAATGATGGCCGATGTTGCAAAGATGTACGAGAATGAATTGTTATCTTGAGGGCTCTAACGCACGAGACTTGTTGACATGGAAGTGAAATAATTTGAAGTTTCGTAAAAGGCTGACTTATGTTCCAACATCAAAGCTTTAGCTCTAGCATAGTCAACCTCCTTGCATGCCTTTGGAATGTTCCCAAAATATTACCCCAATCTTTAGGAAGAATGAATACTCCATGACATGATGTCCCTTTTGAGTAGACTCAACCTGCGTGCCAAGAATCTGCCCCAGTCTCTCTCATGAAGGGGAAAGGAAATTTTATTGCAATGAGACTGAGTCTTATATAGACTGTGTTTCAAAGAGGCAATAGGCGAATAATTTTGACGTTGAAGATAATATTTGGTTGTTTGAATATCGACGAGCTCAAAATCAAGATATGTAATTAGGATATAAGAGTTAATTTGACATGAAATGACTCTATTATTATTTAGCGTTGGCAAGTCATAAAGCTATCGAGGCCCGGAATACGGTATCAACCATTTTGATACTTATGGGATAGTACCTCGACTCACATGCCAAGACGTAGAATTAACGGGTCTGTGAAGATTAATCTCGACCACCCGAAATAAGATGATGCAAACGCTTGAATTGAATATGTGAAAATATTAAAAATAATTTGATGCTAAAAATTAACCAAATAGCGGCCTTCTATTGCTGGGTAGATGGTGCAAAATTGGACACCTACCTACTTGTATATGAGAATTAGTACGAATATTTAAATTCTGAGAGATATAAAGCTATGAAACAAAAATTAGAGGTGCAAGATTGTGCCAGAATTGAATAAAATTAAAAATTTATGTAAGGCACGAGTGGCGATATTTTAAAAAAATATGTAACTATATTTGTAAGAAAAGAACACGAATAAAAATCAACTTATAAAATTAGATCGGCAAAATATTCTCATATATAAAAGTTTACGCTAGTTTTGTTTAGAATGCTATCTTGCTTAGGGAGTCAGATGCTCATTGTTGTGTAAAGAAAAATTTTAAGGCTAGTTTAAGGCACGAATATTGAGGAATTTCACGACAAACCAAGCCTATTGAAGAGCTTATGGGAAGGACGTCGTACTTTATTAAAATTAGAAGATACTGAGAGACTACAGATATCTTAATTAGACTCTAAGAATTAGAATAGACCTAGAAGAAATTTGAGCTTAAGTAAATGCACATATGATGCTCTAGAGTCGTTAAAGAGTGCTAAGCGCGGAATGATGGTGATTATTATTATTAATTCAGGAAAATTATATAAAAATAAGGAACAGAAAAATATATGAACAAATAAAAGATATAAGCAAGTTGAATAGTTAATACTTCCTTTTTCTAAAAAAAATAACAGATAATATTAGTAAAAATAATAAAGTCAAGTAAGTAACATAGCAAATAAGCAAGTAAGCAAATAGGCAAGCAAAGCATGTAACACATTCCAAAGCGCAAATAATAGCGTGTCCTAATATGTGAGGGCCTCTTTGTGCCAGAGGTAGGCCTACCGTGTATTTGAAAGATAAGCATGCCATTATGTATCATCTCATTTCTATAAATTAATTAAGTAATTCTATTTTTCTTAAAAGCATAATAAATAGTAAAATATGTCTGCTTAAACATATATATATTTATTAAAAAAAATGGTGTATTTTCATCAAAAGAATAAAATATTATAAAATATATTTATTATAATTAATTAAGCAAGTAATTTTATTTTCAAAAGTAAAAAGAAGTACATGAATCGCTTAGGCCATTTATTTATTTTTACGTAAAGAAAATCAAAGAAAGTACAATAAAAGATATTTTGTCATATATAAACTTCTTGTTGTTCCGCAAGATTATATTATTTGAAAATATTACACATATTATAAAAAAGATAGTCATGCTCTTTTAACTAGGATTTAATTAATTTAAAGTAAATAATCTACATAATCGGCATGTTTACCCTTCAAATAATGCACATAAATATGATAAGTGTCACTTGGGGTTGAAAACCCACTTGGACATTTAGGTAAGATTAACTAATGGATTTAATACACCTCGGGTATTAGATCACCTAAGGTTAAAAATGTTGTATGCTCTTAAAAGGGTTTTGGTTTAGCTCTATCTTAGGTTGACTAAGAGTGGGTTTTCTAGACTGGTCTGCTCCCAAGTGGACAGCTTGAGAGTGAAAAGCTCGTGACTGTCGACTGCACCGCTGATCGACTTACCCACGAACTTTTTCCTAATATGTGTTTTTAGTAGTGCACGGCCGCGAACCACATAACCGCTAGGTGTGTGCTTTGTGTGAATTTTCCAAAAGTGGAGGAAGTGAAACGGAATGACAATTTATATAAAGCAATAAGAACAGATAAACAATTCGTAAAATAAAGTTTATCGCATAAAGGCAATTTGTCACGACCCAAATCCGGTCATGATGGCGTCCAACAATCAAGCTAGGCCAGCCAGACCAATAATTTAATTATCACAAATACCAGTCCCAAATGGACAACCCAAGAAGAATATATGAGTTTAAGAACTCCAATAATAATAATAATGAACGAAATACTCACACTCCCAAAGATCTGGAGTCACAAGTCTAGAGCCTCTAGCAAAACCCAACAGGAATAGAGAGTACTGTATAGAAATACTCAAATCTGAATACAAAATACAAATAACAACTGGAAAGGAGAGGAGAAGCTAGGTTCTGCGAACGTAGGCAGCTACCTCAGCAACTCGATATGACACCGCAAACGCTGGAATTGCCTGTCTACTGCTCCTGAGTACCTGAGTCTGCACATAAAAGGTGCAGGGAGTAGGGGTGAGTACTAAGTACTCAGTGAGTAATAAATATATACAAGTAGCTGAAAATAAGAAATCCACGGAATACCACAATATGAAGCTACACTACAGTCCGAATCTCCTACGAACTAGCATCAACAGTACAATTCCGCTACCATAGAGTAATTTAACAAATAAAGATGCAATGCAATGCACATAACCTCTACGGCGTGTAGCCCGATCCAATTTAACGTCGACGGTGCTCACTAGGGGGTGTGTACAGACTCCGGAGGGGCTCCTACAGCCCAAGTGCAATACTGCTATGGCATGCAGCTCGATCCTCATATCAACCACTGCGGCGTGCAGCCCGATCCCATGCTTAGTCGACAATAAGCAATTAAGTCACAAAACAGTTCATTTTTCTTAATTCCAGTTCATAATTTATGAAAAATACTTTAACTTTATTACATTTGCAAAAGCCGGTGACTTAGCATTTCAAAAAGGTGATTTCAATTTCTAGGAATGAGATCAGTGATTTAAGAATTTCTAGCTATCACATAATTATTGTCCTCTAAGGACGCTATAGATCGGCACAAGGCCCCAAACAAGGCTTACAGCCCGCAAATATATCAAATACAGTGTATTTCCAACACTAATAACACATTATTCACATCCGGGATGGACCAAGTCTCAATCCCTTGTCACGATCAATCCCGCACCTGCCACGGTGTGCGAGCCACGCCCTACTAGCGTCACAATGTGCTAAGCCGGGGTTTCGAACCCTCAGGCTACCATATACAAAAACTACTCACCTCTAGCCGGCTGTAGACTCGTCCGCGATGCCTTTTCCTTTGAATTTAGCTCCCTCGTGCGTGGAATCTAGTCAAACCACAATAATTATATCAAATACGGGTCAAATAATCATAACCCATTTCAATTTACATGAAATTCGCATAAATACACTAAGTTGGTAAAACCCGACCCCGGGCCTACTGCTCGGAAAATTCCGAAATTAGTACCAACGCGACCCTCATCTCGCCACGAGTCCGTGCATATAAAATTTATCAAAATCGGAGTTCAAATGGCCTCCCAAAACTCAAAATCCCGTTTTCAATATCTAGGCCACATTTCTTCAAGATTTCAACCCAATTTCATGAAGATTGATGTTAATTCTTCCATAAAATGATGTTTTTGAGTCAAGAATCTTACCTCCGACGAATACCCGATGACTTCTCAGTGATTTCCTCGAGTTTTTTTCTCTCTAGGGCTCAAAATTATGTTTTGGGGATGTAAACCCGTAAGCCCTCTGTTCTGTGATATAAATTCACTGCCAGAACATTTTGTTCTACGCGTTCGCGATGAACAACTCCCTCTTACTCTTCGCGAACGCGACGTATCCCACGCATCCGCGATGCTCAACTTCCAGCTACCCTTCGCGAACGCGACGCCAACCACGCGTTCGTGATGCTCAAACTCCCAGCCGCCCAAATTCCTTCTACGCGTTCGCAATACCCCTCCCGCGAACGCGAAGCACACTCCTACGAACCTACGCGAACGCGACCCCAGGAACGCGATCGCGATGCACAACACCCCTGGCCTACGTGAACGCGACACCCCGACCGCGAACGCGATGCATTGATTCGCCTGGCCTTCGCGAACGCGGCCCATGCCACGCGAACGCGAAGGCTTAAATGCCTGGACAGAACCTGCAGTTTTTCTGCAGATTTTTGCCAAGTCCAAATGCCCGGTTGATGGTCCTAAATCATCCCGAGGCCCCCGGGACCCCAACGAAAAACCACCAACATACTCCAAAACATGATACAGACTTGTTCCAATCACAAAAACACCATCCTAAACATCAAAATCACGAATTCAAGCCTAAGTTTCTTCAAAACTTTCAAAACTAACATTCAATCCAAAACCCGATCAAACGATGTCCGAATGACTTGAAAATTTGCAGACATATCCAAAATCACATAACGAAGCTACAGAAATTGTCAGAATTCCATTCCGACCCCCGGATAAAAATATCACCTACCATCCGATTTTCGCCAAAATTCAACCTTCGCCAATTCAAGCCTAAAACTACACCGGACCTCCGAATTCAATTCCGATTGCTCTCCTAAGTCATAAATGATCCCCCGGAACTAGTCAAATCATCAGAATCCGGTTCCGAGCACTCTAACACAATAGTCAACTCTTGGTTGACTTCCCATATTCAAGCTTCCTTCATACATACTACTTGCTTCATTTCCAATCCAAATCACTCCTAACTCACCCGATATACTCTAATACTGATATAAAAGCATAATATATGTAAATGCAAGGTAACGGGGTGGTAATTCCCGTAACGACGGGTCGGGTCGTTTCATTCTCCCCAACTTAAACAAACGCTCATCCGCGAGCGGGTTAAGAAACATATCTGGAGTATCAAACAAGTGTGGATATCTGTTCTGCATCTCCTGCTCAGTCTCCCAAGTTGCTTCCTCCACGGGACGACCTATCCACTGCACTTTCACTGAAGCTATGTCCTTGGATCTCAGCTTACGAACCTGACGACCCAAAATGGCTACTGGTTCCACATCATAAGTCAAATCCTCATCTAGCTGTATCGTTCTGAAATCTAACACATGAGACGGGTCTCCGACATACTTCCGGAGCATAGATACATGGAACACCGGGTGAACTCCCGACAAACCGGGTGGCAAAGCAAGCATATAAGCCACCTCCCCAACTTTCCTAAGCACCTCAAAAGGTCCAATAAACCTTGGGCTCAACTTTCCTTTCTTTCCAAACCTCATAACACCCTTCATAGGCGAAACCTTCAACAACACCTTCTCACCTACCGAATAAGACACATCTCGGACCTTCCGGTCCGCATAACTCTTCTGACGCGACTGAGCTGTGCGAAGTCTCTCCTGAATCACCTTTACCTTGTCTAAGGCATCTTGGACTAACTCTGTCCCCAACAACCTAGCCTCGCCGGGCTCGAACAAACCGACTGGAGACCTACACCGTCTCCCATATAAAGCTTCATACGGTGCCATCTGAATGCTGGACTGATAGCTATTATTATAAGCAAACTCCGCAAGAGGGAAATAATCAGCCCATGAACCACCAAAATCAATGACACAAGCACGCAACATGTCCTCCAATATCTGAATAGTACGCTCAGACTGTCCATCCGTCTGTGGATGAAATGTTGTGCTCAGCTCTACCTGTGAACCCAATTCTCGCTGAAATGTCCTCCAGAACTGAGAAGTGAACTGGGTACCTCTGTCTGATATAATAGAAATGGGGACTCCATGCAATCTTACTATCTCACGGATGAATATCTCTGCCAACCGCTCTGAGGAATAAGTAGTACACACTGGGATAAAGTGAGCTGACTTGGTCAACCTATCCACCACCACCCAAACCGAATCAAACTTCCTCGCTGTCCGAGGGAGTCCACTAACAAAGTCCATAGTTATTCTTGCCCACTTCCACTCCGGAATATCAATACGCTGGAATACACCACCAGGTCTCCGATGCTCATACTTGACCTGCTGACAATTTAGACACCGAGCCACATGGCTCACAATATCTTTCTTCATCTTTCTCCACCAGTAATGCTGCTTCAAATCCTGATACATCTTCGCGGCTCCTGGATGAATAGAATACCACGAGTTGTGGGCTTCCTCCAATATCAATTCACGAAGGCCGTCAACATTGGGCACGCATATCCGACCCCGCATCCGCAATACACCATCACTATCAATAGTGACATCATTGGCATCATCATGTTGAACTCTGTCCTTAAGGACAAGTAAGTGTGGATCATCATACTGGCGCTCTCGAATACGATCATATAAAGAAGAACGAGCTACTACACAAGCCATCACCCGACTGGGCTCAGAAATATCCAGCCTCACCATCCGATTAGCTAACGCCTGAACATCAACTGCTAGGGGTCTCTCCCCAACTGGAATATACGCCAAACTGCCCATACTAATAGCCTTCTGCTCAATGCATCAGCCACTACATTGGCTTTCCCGGGATGATAGAAAATAGTAATATCATAGTCTTTAAACAACTCAAGCCATCTCCGCTGCCTCAAATTTAGATCTTTCTGCTTAAACAAATGCTGAAGGCTGCGGTGGTCTGTATATACATCACAAAATACACCATATAGGTAATGCCTCCAAATCTTCAAGGCATGAACAATAGCAGCTAACTCCAAATCATGAACAGGGTAGTTCTTCTCGTGGGGCTTTAGCTGACGAGAAGCATATGCAATAACTCTACCCTCCTGCATCAACACACAACCGAGTCCAACTCTAGAAGCATCACAATACACCGTATATGACCCCGAAGCTGATGGTAACACAAGTACTGGAGCGGTGGTCAAAGCCTCCTTGAGCTTCTGGAAGCTCTCCTCACATTCATCAGACCACACAAATGGCACATTCTTCTGTGTCAGCTTAGTCAACGGTGAAGCAATAGATGAGAAACCCTGAACAAACCGGCGATAATAGCCTGCCATCTGTGGATCAACCCGAATACCATCACTGGACACTATATGTCCCAGAAAACTGACAGTATCAAGCCAGAACTCACACTTAGTGAATTTTGCATAGAGCTTCTCTTCTCTCAACCTCTGCAATACCACCCTCAAATGATGTGCATGCTCCTCCTGACTGCGTGAATATACCGGAATATCATCAATAAACACAATCACAAAAGAATCAAGGTACGGCCGAAATACACTATTCATCAAGTGCATGAATGCAGCTGGGGCATTAGTCAGCCCGAAAGACATCACTAGGAACTCGTAGTGCCCATATCGCGTCCTGAACGCTGTCTTCATAATATCCAAGTCCCCGATCTTCAACTGATGATAGCCCGATCGAAGATCAATCTTAGAAAATACACTAGCTCCTTGGAGCTGATCAAATAGGTCCTCAATACGAGGTAATGGGTACTTATTCTTCACTATTACCTTGTTCAGCTGCCTGTAATCAATGCACATTCTCATTGTGCCATCTTTCTTCTTCACGAACAACACCGGTGCACCCCAAGGTGACACACTCGGACGAATGAAACCCTTATCTAAGAGTTCCTGAAGCTGTTCCTTCAATTCCTTTAACTCCGCTGGTGCCATGCGATAGGGAGGAATAGAAATGGGTTGAGTGCCCGGCACCAAGTCAATACCAAAATCGATATCTCTGTCAGGTGGCATGCCCGGCAGGTCTGCTGGAAAAACATCCGAAAACTCCCTCACAATGGGGACTGAATCAAGACTGGGTATCTCAGCCTCAACATTTCTAATGAAGGGCAAATAAGATAAACAGCCCTTGCCAATCATTCGTTGGGCCTTTATATAAGAAATCACCCTGTCGGACACATAATCAGTCAAGCCACGCCACTCGATTCTCGGATTACCTGGAATAGCTAGTGTGACTGTCTTGGCATGACAGTCCATAATCGCATGGTAAGGAGATAGCCAATCCATGCCTAGAATCACATCGAAATCTACCATGCCCAGTAGTAATAAATCAACTCGGGTCTCCAGACCCCCAATAGTAATAAGACAGGATCGATATACCTGATCCACAACAACAGTATCCCCCATCGGGGTAGACACATGTACGGGCAAAGCAAGAATACCACGGGTCATACCCAAATGATGTGCAAAATAAGTAGAGACATAAGAATAGGTGGATCCGGGATCAAATAAGACAGAAGCATCCATGTGGCAGACTGAGATAATACCTGAAATGACCGCATCTGAAGCACTAGCATCCTTCATATCCGGAAGAGCATAGAAACGAGCCTGGCCTCCACCGGTACGATCCTCGCCTCTAGGGCGACCTCTGGATACCTGGCCACCAGTCCCAGCCGACTGTGCTGGCACTGAAGAAACAGGAGTAGAAGACGAAGGCTGATCCCTTTGTTGAGACCGTTTACGAAGCCACTAAGGACACTCTCTCCTGATATAGCCCAAATCACCGCACTCAAAACAACGGCCTGAAGATGGAAGAAGGGACTGTTGAGGACCCCTCGCTACAGACGAACCCTGTGCTGAGGAAGCAGCAGCAAAGCTCTGAGCTGGAAGATCACTCAGTGCAGGCTGACTCTGCTGACTGCTCTGCTGACCCTGATAACCCTGATGGCCCTGACGACCACGATCTGATGAAACCCCACTGGACTCTGCACGTCCAGACTGATGAGACCTGAAAGAACGACCCCTGCTATACTGGGGTTGGCCCCTAGGTGGAGCACCACTGAAGCTGCCAGAACCACGAGGCCTCTTAGCCTCTCTCTCCTCCCGCTCTCTGCGGCGATCTGTCTCAATATGACGGGCAGCATCAACCACCTCCTCAAAGGTAACTGCCGAAACTCTCTCCCTGGTCATCAATATGCGGATGGGATAAATAAGGCCATCAATAAATCTCTGAATCCTCTCTCTGTCCGTAGGAACCATCCACATGGCATGACGGGCCAATTGTGTGAATCTCATCTCGTACTGATTAACCATCATATCTCCCTGCTTCAACCACTCGAACTGACGTCGTAGCTCCTCTCTCTGAGACTGAGGCACGTACTTCTCCAAAAATACCGTGGAGAACTGCTGCCAAGTGAGGGGCACTGCCCCAGCGGGCCTACGCCTCTCGAAATCCTCCCACCACTGAAATGCTGCACCCGTGAACTGAAAAGTGGTGAATGAAACACCGCTGGACTCTAGAATACCCGCGGTGCGAAGCATGCGCTGACATCTGTCAAGAAAACCCTGGGCGTCCTCGCCCTCAGCACCACTGAATGTCGGAGGTCGTAGCCTCTCAAATCTCTCTAAACGACGCTGCTCATCGTCGGGCATAACTGGAACCATATAAGCAGGAGCTGGTGCAACGGGCGCAACTGGCTGAACTGGCTCGGGTGTGTGAGCCACGGGGGTCTGATTTCCTCCCCCTGCATGTGAAGAAGATACTGCAGCAGTAGCTGCAACTACCTGAGCCAAGCCTGTGCACACTGATAAGATCTGAGCCAAGGTCTCCTGAAGACCCGTTCTGAGAGTGGTCTAAGAGAGAGAGAGACTGATGGGTTGAGAGTGTTGTTGAGAGTGAGCTCGAGGAGCTGGTTCAGTTTGAGATATTGCACGAGTGTCACGACCCTAGTTCACCGATCATGAACATGTCGTGATGGCACCTAGTCCCCAAGACTAGGTAAGCCAAACATTGCGGAAAATACAAGCTTATGCACATTTAATAAGAATTAGCGGGAAATGAGATAAAAGGAATGTAATCCGTGCCGCTTGGCACATACACTCATCAAACACACTATGAAAAAAAAATAATACCACCAAGACCCGTAATCCCACGGGCAACACAGACTAAGAAAGAGTACAACTGTGGATATATACATCAAGAATGTCTATACAATGGAACCAAGGGAAATAACTGATATCACTAATGAGAATAGAAGGGGACTCTCCGGATCCGCGCACGTAGCGGATCATACCTCAAGTCTCCTCACAGTGCTCCTAAATCACCTGTAATGTGCCTGATCTGATGTACCTGGATCTGCACAACAAAAGTGTGCAGAAGAGTAGTATGAGCACACCACGGCGGTACTCAATAAGTGCCAAGCCTAACCTCGATGGAGTAGTGACGAGGAAGGTCAGGGCCCTACTGAGAGAAAACAATTACAAAAATGATAATAACAATAATAAGCAGCTTAACGATAATAATTCCGAAATAACAACAATAAAATGATTACTGCAACCGTCTACAATTAACTAACAACAAGTAACAAACTCAATTAATAAGTCCAGGACTTGTGGGAATTGAACCCACAGTCCCATTCACAGTACCCCTGGGTCTCCGGGAATCGAACCCGCAGCCCATGTCTCAGTAAATCTCAGGATCTCCGGGAATCGAACCCGCAGTCCACATCTCAATAAATCTCAAGATCTCCGGGAATCGAACCCGCAGTCCACATCTCAATAAATCTCAGGATCTCCGGGAATCGAACCCGCAGTCCACATCTCAATAAATCTCAGGATCTCCGGGAATCAAACCCGCAGTCCACATCTCAATAAATCTCAGGATCTCCGGGAATCGAACCCGCAGTCCATATCTCAATAACTCAGGATCTCCGGGAATCGAACCCGCAGTCCACAACAATATCACTCCGGGTCTCTGGGAATCGAACCCACAGCCCTGGGATCTCCGGGAATTGAACCCGCAGTCCACAAACAAATAGCAAATCCGGGTCTCTAGGAATCGAACCCACAGCCCTGGGATCTCCGGGAATTGAACCCGCAGTCCACCAACACAACAAATAAAGAAAACGCACACGGAAAATATAATATGCTTAACTACATCTTCATCGAGGACTAGTGCCAACAATTATCAAGAAGTTCAGTAGGACAATTAGGCAATTAGATAGATAAATCCTACCTAATCATGCTTCCCTAATGAATACCGGGTAAATGCCACAATTTAATAAATTAAGAACAGGAATATCACGAATTGAACAATTCAAGTAAAGTGATTTACAACAACCAGTGCATGTACATGCCCGTCACCTCGCGTACAAGGCATTTAAACTATCACATAATATCCTAAGGGGAAAGGTTCCCCCACACGAGGTTAGACAAGCCACTTACCTCGATTCCGGTACAAAACTGCTAAGAGGCAACCCTCTTGCCGCGAATATCCGACTCCGAGTGGACCGAATCTAGTCAAACCAATTACGCAGTATAAATAACATCGCAAATAACTAATTACAATGATAAATTACAGCTACAGCGCGAAAGTGGGTGAAATGACCAAAATACCCCTGAATCCATCGGCTCGGAATTGAAATATTTTTATGTTTTCAGAACCCTCGTACTCTCACGAGTCTAACCATATAAAAATCTCCCAAATCGGACCACAAATGGCCCTTCAAATCCCAAATTTAAAGTTTTTGCTCCAAGCCCTAATTTCTTACAATTTTGCTCTGTTTTCATAAATTTCAAGAATGATTCTTCAATAAAATCATGTATTTAGTTCATAGGACTTACCTCTAATCACTTCTTGTCAAAACCCCTTCAATTCTCGTCCAAAAGCTCTCAAGAATGACCAAAAATGGTGGAAAAATGGGTTTGGTTCGCGGATGAAATGTTTTAAAACTTTCTGTCTAGGTATTTTGTTCACTGCGATCGCGGGAAATGCTTCGCGATCGTGGAGAACAAATTCTGGCCGAAAAATTACCCTTCGCGATCACGGGAAATGCCTCGCGATCGCGGTGAACAACTTCGAGTTCCTCCGGACAGGCTTCAGTAAAATGGTCATAACTGTTTACACACAACTCCAAATGACGAATGGTTTGATGTTCTGGAAACGAGACACATAGTGCTATAACTTTCATTTGTTGATCATTTCCTGAATCCTTATACATTTCGAGATACAAGCTTCCAAATCCATTTATGTGTTTTAGATATCCTTCTCGGACAGCATAGAGTGTAACGTACATAACTTCTGCTACCAATTTCCAAATGTGGATTTCTTTATCGTTCTGAAAACTAGACACGATGATCTACAACTTTTG
Source organism: Nicotiana noctiflora (assembly GCA_032618575.1). Taxonomy (NCBI): domain Eukaryota; kingdom Viridiplantae; phylum Streptophyta; class Magnoliopsida; order Solanales; family Solanaceae; genus Nicotiana; species Nicotiana noctiflora. The sequence goes on along the minus strand of JASVEL010011544.1, from coordinate 15,331 downwards.
TTTTCAAATCACCTCAAAATACCTTTTATATAAAAAGATATGATCTTCCAAAGTAGGGACTACGCGACAGAAATTTCTTCTTCGCGATCGCGAAGCCATCTACGCGATCGCGATTCATTAGTTCTTTTCTCAGATTTTACTCACCGCGATCGCGACCAATACCCCGCGATCGCGTAGAGCACTGCTGTAGCAAAAAACCAGCAGTGAAAAATGGCCTAGAAATGGTCCGAAACCACCCCGAAACTCACCCGAGGTCCCCGGGACCTCAACCAAAAACACCAACACTTCCTATAACCTTATTCAAACTTGTTCCAATCATCCAAACACGTCCATAAACACAAAAATTATCAATTTACAACGGATTCGAGCCTAAATTTCTTAAAACTTTCCGAATTGCACATTCGATCTAAAACCCGACCAAATGACGTCCGAATGACCTGAAAATTTGCGGACATATCCAAAATCACATAACGAAGCTACAGAAATTGTCGGAATTCCATTCCGACCCCGGATCAAAATCTCACCTATCGTTCGGATTCGCCAAAATTTCAAACTTCGGCATTTCAAGCCTAATTGAGCTACGAACCTCCAAAATACATTCCGAACGCGCTCCCAACCCGAAATCACCTAACGGAGCTAATGGAACCATCGGATTTCCGTTCCGAGGTCGTCTTAATACTGTTCCGGTTACGGGCCATTTTCTAACTTTAAAGCTCTCATTTAGGGACTAAGTGTCCCAAAATACTCCAAATTTCAGAACCGACTCTCCCGGCAAACCACAATAGCAGAAATGAACTTAGGGGAACAGTTAAATTGGGGATTGGTGCATAATTTTCTAAAACGGCCGGCCGGATCGTTACACTGAGTCTGGTCAGCTGGTGGGTCAGCAGGTGCTGGTACTGCTGCCCTACCTCTACCACGACCACGGCCTCTGGGTGCCAATGGTGGTCATCCGCCACGTCCGTTAGCTCGTGTTCTCGCCATCTGCGAGAGAATAGTATGTGGAAAAATTTAATTTTCATGATAACACAAATCGCACGATATGAATTCAAGAAAATGAGGTTTTTCCTAAAGTTTCTGTAGCCCTCCGAGGATAGATACGGACGTCTACGTGCCGATCCGCGAAAGCCTACTAAACCGGCTCATGACTCGCGAGTCCTAATAACCTAGGCTCTGATACCAACTTGTCACGACCCAAATCCAGTCATGATGGCGCCCAACAATCAAGCTAGGCCAGCTAGACCAACAATTACTAATTTCATCTAATACCAGTCCCAAATGGACAACCCAAGAAGAATATATGAGTTTAAGAACTCCAATAATAATAATAATGAATGAAATACTGACACTCCCAAAGATCTGGAGTCACAAGTCTAGAGCCTCTAGCAAAACCCAACAGGAATAGAGAGTGTTGTATAGAAATACTCAAATCTGAATACAAAATACAAATAACAACTGGAAAGGAGAGGAGAAGCTAGGTTATGCTAACGTAGGCAGCTACCTCAGCAACTCGATATGACACTGCAAACGCTGGAATTGCCTGTCTACTGCTCCTGAGTACCTGAGTCTGCACACAAAAGGTGCAGGGAGTAGGGGTGAGTACTAAGTACTCATTGAGTAATAAATATATACAAGTAGCTAAAAATAAGAAATCCACAGAATACCACAATATAAAGCTACACTACAGTTCGAATCTCCTACGAACTAGCATCAACAGTACAATTCAGCTACCACATAGTAATTTAACAAATAAAGATGCAATGCAATGCACATAACCGCTACGGCGTGTAGCCCGATCCAATTTAACGTCGATGGCGCTCATTAGGGGTGTGTACAGACTCCGGAGGGGCTCCTACAGCCCAAGCGCAATACTGCTGCGGCGTGCAGCCCGATCCTCATATCAACCACTGCGGCGTGCAGCCCGATCCCATGCTCGGTCCACAATAAGCAATTAAGTCACAAAACAGTTCATTTTTCTTAATTCCAGTTCATAATTTATGAAAAATACTTTAACTTTATTAAATTTGCAAAAGCCGGTGACTTAGCATTTCAAAAAGGTGATTTCAATTTCCAGGACTAAGATCAGTGATTTAAGCAATTATAGCTATCACATAAATATTGTCCTCTAAGGACGCTACAGATCGGCACAAGGCCCCAAACAAGGCTTACAACCCACAAATATATCAAATACAGTGTATTTCCAACACTAATAACACATTATTCACATCCGGGATGGACCAAGTCTCAATCCCTAGTCACAATCAATCCCGCACCTGCCACGGTGTGCGAGCCACGCCCTACTAGCGTCACAATGTGCTAAGCCGGGGTTTCGAACCCTCAGGCTACCATATACACAAACTACTCACCTCTAGCCGTCCGTAGACTCGTCCGCGATGCCTTTTCCTTTGAATTTAGCTCCCTCGTGCGTGGAATCTAGTCAAACCACAATAATTATATCAAATACGGGTCAAATAATCATAACCCATTTCAATTTACATGAAATTCGCATAAATACACTAAGTTGGTAAAACCCGACCCCGGGCCCACTGCTCGGAAAATTCCGAAATTAGTACCAATGCGACCCTCATCTCGCCACGAGTCCGTGCATATAAAATTTATCAAAATCGGAGTTCAAATGGCCTCCCAAAACTCAAAATCCCGTTTTCAATATCTAGGCCACATTTCTTCAAGATTTCAACCCAATTTCATGAAGATTGATGTTAATTCTACCATAAAATGATGTTTTTGAGTCAAGAATCTTACCTCCGACGAATACCCGATGACTTCTCGGTGATTTCCTCGAGTTTTCTTCTCTCTAGGGCTCAAAATTGTGTTTTGGGGGTGTAAACCCGTAAGCCCTCTGTTCTGTGATATAAATTCACTGCCAGAACATTTTGTTCTACGCGTTCGCGTGAGCTCCCACGCGTTCGCGATGAACAACTCCCTCTTACTCTTCGCGAACGCGACGCCTCCCACGCGTTTGCGATGCTCAACTTCTAGCTACCCTTCGCGAACACGACGCCAACCACGCGTTCGCGATGCTCAAACTCCCAGCCGCCCAAATTCCTTCTACGCGTTCGCGATACCCCTCCCGCGAACGCGAAGCACACTCCCACGAACCTACGCGAACGCGACCCCAGGAACATGATCGCGATGCACAACACCCCTGGCCTACGCGAACGCGACACCCCAACCGCGAACGCGATGCATTGATTCGCCTGACCTTCGCGAACGCGGCCCATGCCACGCGAACGCGAAGGCTTAAATGCCTGGGCAGAACCTGCAGTTTTTCTGCAGATTTTTGCCAAGTCCAAATGCCCGGTTGATGGTCCGAAATCATCCCGAGGCCCCCGGGACCCCAATGAAAACCACCAACATACTCCAAAACATGATACGGACTTGTTCCAATCACAAAAACACCATCCTAAACATCAAAATCACCATTTACACACGAATTCAAGCCTAAGTTTCTTCAAAACTTTCAAAACTAACATTCAATCCAAAACCCGATCAAACGATGTCCGAATGACCTGAAAATTTGCAGACATATCCAAAATCACATAACGAAGCTACAGAAATTGTCGGAATTCCATTCCGACCCCCGGATCAAAATATCACCTACCATCCAGGTTTTCGCCAAAATTCAACCTTCGCCAATTCAAGCCTAAAACTACATCGGACCTCCGAATTCAATTCCGATTGCTCTCCTAAGTCATAAATGATCCCCCGGAACTAGTCGAATCATCAGAATCCGGTTCCGAGCACTCTAACTCAATAGTCAACTCTTGGTTGACTTCCTATATTCAAGCTTCCTTCAAACATACTATTTGCTTCATTTCCAATCCAAATCACTCCTAACTCACCCGATATACTCTAATACTGATATAAAAGCATAATATATGTAAATGCAAGGTAACGGGGTGATAATTTCCGTAACGACGGGCCGGGTCGTTACACAATTCAAATAAGCATCATAAACAATTAAAACACACAATTCATTTTTATTAACCTAAGTTTGTTACGGTTTAGAACCTTGCATCCCCAGCAGAGTCGCCAAGCTTGTTATACCCCATTTTAACTTGGTCAAACTAGAGTATAACATGTTGGTAATTGTACATGTTTTATTAATTAAGAGAGTCGCCACCTAATTATTTTAGCGGTGAATTAGGACACCAATTTTAGCTTGATAATAGTTAAAGCTAACTCTATTTTATGGTCTGCTTAACTTAAGAAGTTTTAGGTAAGAGTTCTAATTATCCTAAAGAGAAGGTGTTAAGCATTCTTCAAGATCCGTTAATAACGATTACCAACCAAACTTAGATTAATTGATAAAATAAAATAAGTAGTAACATGTGTGTGCATAAAGAAAACGTTTGTCAATTGAGTTTTAAAAAAATAACTGTACAATAATGTCATGAAGAGAACTGAGTCATTTTAGAATTATATTAATTCATAATTGTGAAAGAAAATTGCTTTCAAGCATTTCAAACTTAACCGAATAAATTGTTTGGGCTTTAACTCTTATATTCTAAGAAAAGCTTTTTCATATGAAACTACAAAAAGAGTATATCCTTAAATTACGTAATTTAAAAGAAGTGAGCTGAAATGCAACGCTTGATTGAAATACTTCTTGTCTTTCAAAAAAAAAAACCTAGTTAGTTATACTTAATTGGAACTACAACATTTTTGAAGAAAACTCCAATTTAACAATAATAAAGACAAATTTTATGACAAGTTCTCAAAAGTCTCAGTTTAACAAATTGATCTTGCTTGAAATAATGTTAGGAGTATAGTAGCTTACTTAGAAAAATAGGTACCCTAGTGGCAACTGTGTGGAAAGTTATTACTAATTTTAAACTTCTTATTCTAACTGCCTGTCATGTGAGATATTACTAAGTACGGGACGAAGAAGCTAGATAATTGAATCCCAAAATTGAGAAAAATATCAAACACACCTAAATTAACAACAGCAAAAGATTAGATACAATAAATAATAAAGAGAATAAGAACGCCATAGACGCCCCCAAGCGTTTCGCTTATTTTCTTGCTATTTAGTACTTTCTAAGGAAGACGGCGTAGAATGTGATGACTCCATGATCAGGTATGGGAAGTCTCGCAATAAGACTCCACGTGCGGAGAAGGAGATTCATGTCGCTCCAAGTGTTCATGCAAAGAAAAGGGAAAGTAAAGATTAGTAAGGAAGCCTTATACTATATGAATTATAAGGACAATTGAAATGTTCCACATTAAAAAATGCATCAATTCACAATTCTTAATTTCCAGATATTTTACATTACTACAACAAGGATTTAAAAAAAATGTGAAAGAACAAAGATAGATTCTTGATACTTCAAGATAGCATGACATTTTACGGCAGATGGGAGAGACAAATATGTTAGTCATCAATATATCATTTGGTTAGTTATTCTCTCCATATTAGTACTGCCTCAACTTATTGAGGATTATGAATAATATGCATTTTAAAGTAATCTCTACAATCTGTTTTCTAACAAGAGCACCTCAAGTAATGTTAACGCATTTGTCGAAGCGAAACATTATTCGTAGATAGAGATCTTAACCATATAAAATAACTTTCTAATAGCATGGCAAGTAAATTCTATAGAAAGCAGGAAAGGGCAACATGCATAAGATTCACAAGTACACATGTGTATATTTAACTTATAATCTCGACTAAGCGATCGAGTTATTCCTAAAATAAGGATCACAATGACGGAGACACTTAGTAAACAAGAGTAGTAGGTATTCTCTTTTCTTCTGGTCTTTGAAATTCAACCAGATTCCTAAAAAATTAATTTTTAGTTTACGATGAAAAGCAAGATCATTCAATAGCGAGAAAATATAAGGACAAAGATAGAAGATCATTTTAGTCATTCAGCTAATTAGACAGATTCCTTATGTAAAAGTGCCATCTTTATTCAAATGGATAAAAATCAGTATTCACAAGCTCGTCACATCACCTCTAAAGATATGCTTTTCTAGAGAAGAGTAAAAGAAGCAACTAAACTTATATCAATACCTTTAGTTACTTAAATACACGCCTCTAATAACATGTATGAAATTCTATAGGTATGGCATCTAAACTTCCGAGGAAGGAAAATCTAAAGTCAAATTTTCCAAATCTCGAGGGCAAGAAAACGAATACATTCATACTTTAATAAAATGCAACTTTTCAATGTTTAAAGGAGTGAGCAATAATTTATTATTTAAAGATTATCCTCTTAAAATATACTCATTAAATAGATTGCTTGCAGTCATGTATGAGAATTTACACTTCATAACAAAGAAGAGATCTCATTCCATACTCCGTAAGCTAAATTAAACTCCTATGGACATGTTTATTGGTGTAACACAAAGTAAATCAAATCCTCACTCTACAATGTTCATTTAGCTAAATCTTTTTTAAACCAACTGTTAGGAGTCTTAAGCATAATGTCTAAGTGAAAGAATCCTTAATCGCAATTACCAATAACAAAGTCTTTCTTATGTTACAACATCTAACAGAAAAGTATGCAAATAAAATAGAGTATATTTTGATGAACATTTTATCAAACATCAGGCAGACACATTCCAGTAACATAAACTAGAACATAACCTTCTTAAAAAAAATTAACTTCTAATAACTTTAATCATAGGATCATTCCATCAAACTAAAGATAAACAAAAATAAAAGCAAAATATCCATATTTATAGTATTAAATATGGAAGCCTAGCTTAACATGTCTTGAAAAAAATGTACCAAGTATTGAACATACTCTAATCAGAACTGAACTATATCGAAGGAGAAGAAGATACGGACCTCTTGCAGGGCAGCGAACTGAGATGAGGACCTAAGGTGCACTATCAAACTCCGGCCTTAGACTCGCTACCTCGGCTGAGTCAAAAAGAAAACGCCTCTGTTTTGAAATTGCAAACCAAATAGAGAAAGAATTGGTCTAGATATGATTTTTGAATATTGCGGAGTTTTAGAGAAGGAGGAGGCCGCCCCCTGGTGTTCCGATATGCAAGTATTTATAGTGAAAATATAGGGTTTGCTCTTGAGCGGGAATTCTTGATTTGATTTTGAATTTGTGGTCAAAAGAATCGTTCGAATCCGAACGTTTGAGGCTTTCACGTGATTTGCTTCAAAAAGTTCTCAAAATGGAGAGATTCACTCTAGCTTAAAAGGATTAAAATGTACCAGAATATTACTTCGGGGAAAAGAACAAGACTAGCTTCGAGAAGCGAGAGATAGTAAGAAACCTTGTACGAAAATAGAGTGGACAATTCTCTGCCATGGCTGAGGAAGAGCAGAAAATCCACAAAAGTGGAATGAGATAGATGGAGAGGAGAAAGAGGCGTAGGGTTTAGAGTTTGTTGGGCTCTTTATTTGGATTAATTCAAAAGCTGATGGGCTTGTTGGGTCTGGTGAATTTTGGCAAAATATGGGCCATGGAGATGGAAATTTGGTAGGCTTTAATATAGTGAAGAAAAAAATATTTAAGCCTTGTCTTGGCCGACATTTCAATCTTCAAATTAATTCTTTTGAACTTCTTTGTATTAAAAAATAACTTTTATATATACAATAAGGTAATATCAAATAGATGTTAACAAAACAAATATAAAAAAAAGTTATAATAATATTAGTTATGGTGGTACTATTAATAGTAACAATAACAGACATAATAATAATAATAATAATAATATTAATAATAATAATAATAATAATAAAAGTTGTAATAGTTTTTAAAGGCCTAGTTGGTGTTAAAAATAGTAAAATAGATATTTTATATTAGTGGTGATATTAGAAGCTTAAAGAAAAGGAGGGACAAAATTGGATGTCAACACTACTTCTGTTAGTTAAACTCTGAATCAGGATCGATTTAATCTAAGAGGTAATAAGTAGCTTAGAAGTTTAAATTGTATTATTGCCTATCTTCACTTAAAAATGATTTATATACAGATGTGTTTTAGACTTCTGTGATTGCTAACAACTCAAGCATGTTTAGTTAATGTTACAACACTGTTTCCCTTTAGTTAAAAAATAAAGTGATAAAATAAGTTCTGCAACTAGTATCGTGATAATTACTTGAATATCTGAACATGACATATAGAATAATAGTACTGATGCAAATTACTGTCTTAGAATGTTTAATTAGGTTTTAAAATTTAAAATCAGTAGTGATCGGAAATGTAACTTGGAACCTTTTGAAATAATATAATTTTACTGACTTTCTCTATCATTTAAAAAATATTTGCTCAAATACTGTTTTGAAACTGTTAGCTTGTTCTTAATTTCGCTCATATACTCTGGGCCTAGTCATGAATATAGGCCCAAGTCTGATTAACGAGATGCCTGTGTTATCGAGTAAGGATAGTAGTACACATTGGGCTCCAGATGCCCAATCGTCTTTGATTATGGATTATTAAGCAGTCAAAAGTCCAGGCCCAATAATGTATAATGACCTGGACTCAAATATTATAGTTAAAATAACACAAAAACAGTTATGTATTAGGAAGAAAAAACAAAATATAAAATATAGTATATAAGTAGGATTGGACTTTAAAAATAAGGGATGAGCCTCGTTACCAAAAATGAAAATACACGGGGCCCCCAAATAGATTTCAATGTAAAATTCTAGACTCGGAAGGACCGTTTAGCAAATTTCACGGTCTTTCCCAAAGTTAATAAGATGTAGACATTATAGGAGTAATTAAAGAAATTACATTCATAATACGGGTGCACATTTTATGTGACCCAAATCTCAAATCCCGGCGAAGCTGAAATGCACTAAAGTCGCAGGCGTATTGGTTACAGTGTGACTCAAAATGCATTTTTCGTGACGTCGCAAGTCTTAAAAAATAACAAAGCGGGACATTAATAACACTTGAAAAATTGAAGCATATAAGGAAATCAGATAAAAACAAATATGGCAGTTGAGCGACCGTTCTAGAACCACGGAATCTGGGTGTGCCTAACACCTTGTCCTGGTTTAACAGAATTCCTTATCCGAATTTCTAGTTTCGCGGACTGATAAATAGAGTCATAATTTCCTCGGTTCGGGATTAAACCGGTGACTTGGGACACCATTATTTTTCCAAGTGGCGACTCATAAAATTGATAAATAAATCCCGTTCCGAATGTTTTTTTTTAATTGGAAAAACTCCTTCCCTATTATTTTTATATCCCTTCCCGGGGTGTAGTAGTAACTAGTGGCACATTACTTTCGGGCAAGTAGTGGTAAAAGAAAATAGAGGTGTGACACCAATTTAGAACGAGGTTCAGATAAGTTGCAAAGTCGGGTAGAGCTTCTGTATCCCCGTTACGCTGCCCCCTTCCGGCTCGAGTTGTCCAATTGGGTAAGCCAGGTCTAGAATAGTAAACCTACGTTTTAAACCTAAAATAACAAAGGCTCATGTCGGATCCCTAGTAGGAAGGTTTGTTTGCATCACGTGCATTTGACTTAGGGGACTCACCAAAGGGGTTGGGTCCTTCTAGGACAGGTGTACCTGAAATGAAAAGACCATCCTGATGCATCTTACTTGCTACCTGTGCATTTATTTTGCTTTGGACTAGCACACTGACCGGTTTCTGAAAATTGGGAATAAGGAGATAACTATTTTTTTAGAAAGAGACAATGTTCAAGTAGTGTCAAAACATTGCCGGATTTTTGAGAAAATAAAAAAAAAATATTTTCATAGTTTATTTTATTTGCCAATGAAAAAGAAAAAAAAATAATAAGTTTTTATTTTCAAAATAGTTTGTTTTATTTGCCAATAAAAACAAAAAAAATGAAGATTTTTATTTTTAAAAATAGTTTGTTTTACTTTCCACTGAAAAATATATATTTTCAAAAATAGTTTGATTTATTGCCAATAAAAAAATATGTGATTTTGTTTTCAAAAAAAATAGTTTATTTGTTTATCAATAAAATGAAAAAAAATAGTTTGTTTTGTTTGCCAATAAAAAAAAGGATATGTTTGTTTAGTTTTTTACCCGAACTACGTCGGTTTGATTCTCACAGGATGTGACATACGTAGGCAACCCTCATCGAGTCCAATTTCCTCTTTTTGCAAAAATAACCAGAAAATAACAAAATTTTTATCTTTCGTAAAAGAGTCAGGCGACGTCATTTGTTTTTTGCTAAAAGCCCCGAATGTTCCCTAAAGGGACATCTGAAAGCTGACATTGCATAAATGGCCACTTTTTGATAGATTTTGATTTTTTGACCCTCTTAGCCTTAAAAACCTTCGCTTCCTAGGCGCTGAAAGGCCGTATTTGCAAACCCGGGTCGTTGATTTTAATTTAGAAAACTAGAAAAAGAGTCTTGAACAGATTAGGTGTTGCCATTTGTCAAAAATAGCCGAATGTTCCCGAAAGGGGCTCTAGAAGGTCAATTTGCATAAACGGCCACCTTTGGTCATTATTTTTAGGGATTTTTGCCGGTTAACCGCTACAGCTTTAAAATCTTCGTCCCCGAAGTACTGAAAGGCCATGTTCAGAAAACAAATCTTTCTTTTCTTCAAAATTGAGAAAAATGAAAAAAATTATTTTTATTCAAATAAAAGTTTTGTCTAAAATAAAATAAACCTTAATAAATGTGCAGGATGAGCACGACTGAAAATGAACCCTTCACGGCCCTTGAAGAGATCCCTTTGCAGATCTACATCTGGTGGAACAATTTAGAAGCCAATAGCAGAAAGGCAGTGACAAAAATTTTGGGTGGTCTCGTCAGTTTATTAAATGTCAAGCCAAGGTTGGATGTTATTGAGGCATTTCTACCTTTCTAGGATCCTGCGCACAACATATTCCAGTTTTCTGATTTTGAACTTATGCCCACCTTGGAGAAAGGGCGGGTTATGCGGGTCTCAGCCCAAACTTTAGAACTCTTTATCCTTTGGCACCAAGGCCGATAATGACACAAAAATTTCTAGACTTGTTAAGTATCAGCTAAAATTCCCAGGAAGAGAAGTTAGCAGCCGGACATTGCACATTTCAATTTTTGTATCGGCGATATGGTAATCCCCGAGGCTTTGAAGAGCCCAAACTCGGTTTGACTCATGCAGGAAGCAAAGGTAAATGGGAGGCCAGACGGGTTCTGGCATTCATGGTAGCTTTCATGAGAGTTGTGGTTTACCCTCGGGAAGAGGGTTACATAGAAATCAACCTTGCCGGCATGTTGGATGTGGCGACCAAACGAGTTGACAACATAGTTGTTCATTTAATCATAGCTGAAATCTATCGAGCTTTAACTATATGCCAAGAGGGAGGAAAGTTCTTTCAAGGTTGTAATCTGTTGCTGCAATAGTGGGTACATGAGCACCTTTGCCATCGAGTTGGGTACATGAATTATGGATTAACGGGATTGAGCTGTATTGAAGAATTTGGAACTCGTATAACAGGCATGGAGTTCCCCAAAGGAACAAAGGATTGGCTATCACTTTTAAGATCATTAACCACCAACAAAATCGAGTAGACCCTAAGTTGGCTTCCTGATACAGAAGCTATATATACTTCGGCTGAAGTCCCGTACATCCTCTTAATGGGAGTTTGAAGTATCCAACCTTATGCCCCATACAAGGTCTTGCGTCAACTTGGAAGGTTTCAAATTATGCCCAATGACGAAAATTTAAGCAAGCAAGTGATTGAACTGGGCCCAAAAGATGTCTTTCTTGAAGGAAAAATCCGCGAAATCTGGAATCGGTGTAGGTTCCTCAAGCTTGAAACCATAGTGTGAGATTGGACTAAGGGCGAGGAAGACCCTAAGTACAATGCTTGGTTCAGGAAAAAGGTTCTTGATTCCGCAAAGTCCCTCCAAAAGACCCCAGGTCCAAGATTTCACAGAATCATCTCAGGTACAATGGGATTGGCTAGCAAGAGAAGAAGGTTATCGAGCGAAAGTTGGTAAGTTAAAGCAATAGGTTGAAACTCTGAAATTCGAGAATAGGGTGCAAGTTGTGGCAGACCAAAGTGAAAAGAATAAACTAGCTCGAGAGAATGAGATGCTCAAGGCTCAAATACAGCAAATAAAGGTAACCGCCAATAAACAATAGAGAAGTCGGTCTGACAAGAGGAAGATAGACGGATTGAACAAGCACCTCAGTGAAAGCTAAGAATGTTTGGAAAGATCCGAGCTTGAATAGCAATGATGCAGGTCAGATGGGCCAAAGGTACAATGTCACGGAGAAAGCATCTGCAGCAAGTCAAAAGGGATTACAAAATAAGCATTAGGCTATTAAGGGAAACCAACTCGCTCTCCAAGATCGGGTCTTCAGACGAGCCCGTGAGGCTCGGGAAGATAGGGAACGCTGTTACGATTTGATGGCCATAATGGAGGAATAGATTGAAAGATTCCAAGACCGACTCGCCGACAATGCTCAAGTGTTGGGGTTAAAGAACCGGCAGATAGAGCAATTGTTCAGAGAAAGGGATGACATGGGGAGAAGGATTGATGAGATTGGGCATTACATCCACATGAGGTGCACATTGGTTACGTCCACCATATCATGGGTGAATTGAAGAGTTTACGAAGGGGTCTTGCACCAAAGCCTGCAAAAAGACCGAAAGATGCCTCGCGGGCACCTAAACTAAAAACTTTAATGTATCCTTAATTTGAACCTGTTGTTTGCTGTTTGGAAGAGTTTGCTATCTTCTCGCGTGTCTTGTTTATCAAGTCATGTTAAGCACTTTGGAGTTTGTATTTTTGTACTTTGGAGTTTGTTTGTACGTTTTAACCTATAGTCGTTCAAAGGCTATGGTGTTTTCCAAATTTTCTCTTCAAAAATGTTGTTGTTTTGTAATGTTTTGATAAAAATTTTAAAGTTGTTTTAAATGATATCTTTATTTCTTACATTTTTATGGCAAAACTATACCTGGTCTGATTCAAGCGAGGACGTGATATGTAGGAAATCCACATAAGATTCGACCACCACTAAAAAAAATAATAAAATAAAAGATAAAATAAGAATAAAATAAAAGAGAGGAGGGTTCCCTAAAACACTTTGAAGGCACGAATAAAGCAAGCCGGGATGATGCATGCGGTTAGAGAAAGAACATGTTAGAAATGTTTAATTGCTTAGGAACATTGCATCCCCAATGTGCAATTGCCAAATCTGTTAAAACTTTAATGCTAAAAAGTTTGTTGTTTTCGAAATACCAGACAGTTAGTTGTTAGAGCATTCTGGCATCACATCATTCAAACCAGATCTAAAGGACCAATGCCACTAAGCATGACTACTTCAGTACACAGCGTTGAGGAAGAGATGCCAGTAAGCCAATTGCTGAAAGAGACAAGGAAGAAGATAGAAAGGATATGGTTGGAAATGAATGCGATGCAGTTAGCCTTGGCCAAAGTGCAGAAGAGCCGTGAACCACCTATTACTCCTACATTACGGCATATGCCGGAATACCCTCACCATGGCCCTTCAACAGGCCTACCGAATTATCATTACTATCAGGGGAGAAGCCCCTATGATACCCAAGCTCCACCTCCCAATCAATATTTTCCACCACCAAGCATTCCTATTTTTATGGGACCCCCACCAGCCACGCTGCAGAGATCAACTAGTGACCCGTTGTTTCAAGCTCATGATGCTCAATATTATCCCCCTGAACCCACATTCAGTGCACCAGAACTCTATACCCATAATCCTCACTTGGAAATCCCGGCGTAGACCGAAAAGTCGGTAAAGGTATGGGAACAAGATGAGGTAATGAGGAAGTTCAAAAGCCTGGAGCAAACCTTCAGGAGCATGCATAGGTTGGGCAATCAGGTTAGTGTGGCTTACAAAGATCTATGCCCTTTCCCCGACGTCCAGTTACCAACAGGGTTCAAGATGCCCAAGTTTGACTTATACGAGGGGAACAACAATCCCATGGTACATTTACGTGGCTTTTGTAGAAAAATAAGAGGGGCGGGTGGCAAAGATAAGCTACTGATAGTTTATTTTGGCCAAAGTTTAAGCGGATCAGCACTTGAATGATATACGAGACAAGATCCCAGCAGGTGGTAAACTTGGGATGGTCTGGCGCAAGCTTTCGTAGGTCACTTCTAATACAATCTCGAGATAGTTCCTGACCGTCTCACATTACTGAGGACTGGGAAGAAGCCCGGAGAAAGCTTCCGCGAGTTTGGTTTCCATTGGAGAGAACATGTAGCTAGGGTTGATCCTCCCATGAGAGAGGGGGAAATGGTGGACTACTTCCTACAAACGCTGGACCCAACTTACTTTGGTCACTTGGTGACAATAGTTGGAAAATCTTTCAATGAAGTAGTAAAGATAAGGGTTATAATAGAAAAGGGACTGAGGTCTAATAAAATCCTGAATTACTCAGTGCTTAAGGCAACAACCCAGGCTATTTAGAGCAGCACGGGAGGTGCGCCGGGGAGAAAAAAGAAAGAAGAAGTCGCCACAGTTGAAGCAGACAGTTGGCTCAAGGCCAGCAAACCATACTACAACCAACCCAGACCTCAGGATCCAAATTATCCATATTCCCCATACAACCACCACAACACTACTATTTACCGCAGGAATCACACTTTTCCGTGCACCAAGCACAAACATACACTCAACCACCGGTTCGCCTGCAATGGCACGCACCGACTCCCTAACATGCATATGCACCTCCACAGAACACCTATCCAATTCCATAGAACACATACCCACCACCCCAATATGCCTATCCTCCACCAAGGGCCTACAAGAACTCTTTAGGGGCAGGTTTCCATGGAAATCAAGCTTTTAGAAATGAAAGGCTACATAGACAAAAAAACTTTTAATGAATTGGGAGAAACCTATACCGCCTTGTTCCACAAGTTAAGGCAGTTAATTTTGTTGAGTCTTATCGAGCCTAGGATGCCAAATTCCCCACCCCAGAATGTAGACCAATCGAAAAGTTGCGAGTACTGCTCAGGAATGCTAGGGCATGATACTGAGAAATGTTGGAGATCGAAACATGTAGTACAAGATCTTATTGATGCCGATAAGATCGAGGTCCAGGCACCGGAGGCGCCCAACATCAATAAGAACCCATTACTAGCACACCACGAAGCTCATATGATTGATCTCGTGCATGAATGAGGGGAGATAAAGAAACCATCACAAACAGTGATGATGATCCGGACCACCCCAAAAGAAAAGCCGATCGATAAGGAAGCGGGGGTACATGTGGAAAAGTTAGAGGTTAAACCTGTGGTGATATTGGGGAAAAATCCAGCCATTGCTCCAATGAAACCTAAAGCAACCAAAGTGGTACAGGAGCATCATCTGCACCCGTATTTGTTGTAAAGAGAGTTTGCCGGGAACCACTCATCATCAAGCCTGTAGTCAAACT